>MCJB01000093.1:0-31416 GCA_002018475.1 Nicotiana obtusifolia
CTTGGGAATGGGGACCCTATGTCTAAAATAATATCAACAGGGGAGTGGAGACCCTATATTGAATAAGGAGACTAGGGAGTGGAGACCCTGTCTAAAATAACATCAACCAGGGAATGAAGACACTATGTTGGAAAAAGAGACTAAGGAGAGGAGACCCTATTTCTAAAATAACATCAACTAGAGAGTGGAAACGCTATGTTGGAACAGGATTCTCGGGAATGGAGACCCTATGTCTAAAATAACATCAACTAGGGAGTGGAGACCCTATGTTGGAAAACAAGACTAAGGAGTGGAGACCCTATGTCTATTATAAAATCAACAAGAGAGTGGAGACCCTATGTTTGAAAAAGAGACCTGGGAGTGGAGACCCTATGTCTAAATTAACATCAACTAGGGAGTAGTGAACCTACGTTGGAAAATGAGACTAGGGAGCGCAAACCCTATGTCTAAAATAACATCAACTAGAGAATGGAGACCTTATGTTGCAGAAGGAGATTAGGGAGTGGAGACCCTAGGTCTAAGTTAACATCAGCTAGGGAATGGAGACCCTATGTCTAAAATAACATCAACTAAGTAGTGGAGACCCTGTGTTGGAAAACAAAGCTAGGGAGTGGAGACCCTATGTCTAAAATAAAATCAACAAGGGAATTAAGACCCTATGTTGGAAAAAGAGACTAGGGAATGGAGACCCTATGTCTTAAATAACATCAACTAGGGAATGTAGACCCTATTTTTGATAAGGAGACTAGAGAGTGGAGACCCTATGTCGAAAATAACATCAACTAGGGAATGGATTCCGTACGTTGCAGAAGGAGAATAGGGAGTGGTGACCCTATGTCTAGTATAACATCAACTAGGGAGTGAGACTAGGGAGTGGAGACCCTATGTCTAATATAACATTAACTAGGGAGTGGAGAGCCTATGTTGGAAAACAAGACCTGGGAGTGGAACCCTATGTCTAAATTAACATCAACTAGGGAGTAGTGACACTATGTTGGAAAAGGAGACTAAGGAGTGCAGACCCTATGTCTAAAATAACATCAACTAGAGAATGAGACCTTATGTTGCAGAAGGAAATTAGGGAGTGGATACCCTAGGTCTAAATTAACATCAGCTAGGTAATGGAGACCCTATGTCTAAAATAATATCAACTAGGTAGTGGAGACCTTATATTGGAAAACAAGACTAGGGAGTGGAGACCCTATGTCTAATATAACATCAACTATGGAGTAGAGTCCCTATATTGGAAAAGGAGACTAGGGAATGGAGACCTTATTTCTAAAATAACATCAACGAGGGAGTGGATTCCGTATGTTGCAAAAGGAGACTAGAGAGTGGAGACCCTATGTCTAAAATAAAATCAACAAGGGAGTGGAGACCCTATGTTGGAATAAGAGACCTGGGAGTAGAACCCTATGTCTATATTAACATCAATTAGGGAGTAGTGACCCTATGCTGGAAAAGGAGACTAGGGAGTGGAGACCTTATGTCTAAAATTACATCAACTAAAGAATGGAGACCTTATGTTGTAGAAGGAGAGTAGGGAGTGGAGACCCTAGGTCTAAATTAACATTAGCTTGGGAATGGAGACCCTATGTCTAGTGTAACATCAACTAGGGAGTGGAGACCCTATGTTGGAAAACTGTACTACGGAGTGAATACCCTGTGTCTAAAATAACATCAACTAGGGAATGGAGACCTAATGTTGCAAAAGGATACTAGGGAGTGGAGACCCTATGCCTAAAATACCATCAACAAGGGAATGTAGACCGTATTTTTAATAAGGAGACTAGAGAGTGGAGACCCCATGTCTAAAATAACATAAACTATGGAATGGAGACCGTATGTATCAAAAGGAGACTAGGGAGTAGAGACCCTATGTCTAAAATAATATCAACTAGGGATTAGAGACCCTATGTCTAAAATAAAATAAATTAGGGATTGGAAACCCTTTGTTGGAAAAAGAGACTACGGAGTGGAGACCTTATGTCTAAATTAACATCAATTAGGGAGTGGAGACCCTATGTTGGAACATGAGACTAGGGAATGGAAATTCTATGACTAAAATAAAATCAACTCGGGAGTGGAGACCCTATGCTGGAAAACAAGACTAAGGAGTGGAGACCCTATGTCTATAATAAAATCAACAAGAGAGTGGAGACCCTATGTTGAAAAATAGACCTGGCAGTGGAGACCCTATGTCTAAATTAACATCAAGTAGGGAGTAGTGACCCTATGTTGGAAAAGGAGACTAGGGAGTGCAGACCCTATGTCTAAAAATAACATCAACTAGAGAATGGAGACCTTATGTTGCATAATGAGATTAGGGAGTGGAGACCCAAATTCTAAATTAACATCAGCTAGGGAATGGACACCCTATGTCTAAAATAACATAGACTAGGGAGCGGAGACCTTATGTCTAAAATAACATCAACAAGGGAATGTAGACCCTATTTTTGATAAGGAGACTAGAGAGTGGAGACATNCTAATATAACATCAACTATTGAGTAGAGTACCAATATTTGAAAAGGAGACTGGGGAATGGAGACCCTTTTCCTAAAATAACATCAAATAGGGTGTGGAGATCGTATGTTGGAACATGAGACTAGGGAATGGAAATTCTATGTCTAAAATAAATCAACTAGGGTGTGGAGACCCTATGTTGGTAAACAAGACTAAGGAGTGGAGATCCTATGTCTATTATAAAATCAACAAGAGAGTGGAGACCCTATATTTGAAAAAGAGACCTGGGAGTGGAGACCCTATGTCTAAATTAACATCAACTAGGGAGTAGTGACCCTTCGTCCGAAAAGGAGACTAGGGAGCGCAAACCCTATGTCTAAAACAACATCAACTAGAGAATGGAGACCTTATGTTGCAGAACGAGATTAGGGAGTGGAGACCCTAGGTCTAAATTAACATCAGCTAGGGAACAGAGACCCTATGTCTAAAATAACCTCAACTAGGTAGTGGAGACCCTATGTTGGAAAACAAGACTAGGGAGTGGAGACCCTATGTATAAAATAAAATTAACAAGGGAATTAAGACCCTGTGTTGAAAAAGAGACTAGGGAGTGGAGACCCTATGTCTAAAATAACATCAACTAGAGAATGTAGACCCTATTTTTGATAAGGAGACTAGAGAGCGGAGACCCTATGTCGAAAATAACATCAACTAGGGAATGGCTTCCGTATGTTGCAAAAGGAGACTAGGGAGTAGAGACCCTATGTCTAATATAACATCAACTAGGGAGTGGAGACCCTATGTTGGAAAACAAGACCTGGGAGTGGAACCCTATGTCTAAATTAACATCAACTAGGGAGTAGTGGCCCTATGTTGGAAAAGGAGACTAAGGAGTGCAGACCCTATGTCTAAAATAACATCAACTAGAGAATGGAGACCTTATGTTGCAGAAGGAGATTAGGGAGTGGAGACCCTAGGTCTAAATTAACATCAGCTAGGGAATCGAGACCCTATGTCTATTATATCATCAACTAGGGAGTGGAGACCCTATGTTGGAAAACCGTACTAGGGAGTGAAGACCCTATGTCTAAATAACATCAACTAGGGAATGGAGACCCAATTTTGCAAAAGGATATTAGGGAGTGGAGACCCTATGCCTAAAATAACATCTACTAGGGAATGTAGACCCTATTTTTAATAAGGAGACTAAGGAGTGCAGACCCTATGTCTAAAATTACATCAACTAGAGAATGGAGACCTTATGTTGTAGAAGAAGATTAGGGAGTGGAGACCCTAGGTCTAAAATAATCTCAACTAGGGAATGGAGACCGTATATAGCAAAAGGAGACTAGGGAGAGAAGACCCTATGTCTAAAATAACATCAACTAGGGAGTTGAGACCCTATGTCTAAAATAAAATAAATTAGGGATTGGAGACCCTATGTTGGAAAAAGAGACTAGGGAGTGGAGACCCTATGTCTAATTTAACATCAACTAGAGAGTAGTGACCCTATGTTGGAAAAAGAGACTCGGGAGTAGAGACCCTGTGTCAAAAATAACATTAACTAGAGAACGGAGGCCTTATGTCGCAAAAGGAGACAAAAGAGTGAAGAACCTAGGTCTAAAATAACATCTGCTTGGGAGTGAAGACCTTATGTCTGAAAAGTGACTAGGGAGCGGAGTCCCTATGTCTAATATAACATCAACTAGGGAGTGGAGACCCTATGTTGGAAAACAAGACTAGGGAGTGGAGACCCTACGTCTAAAATAACATCAACTAGGTAATGACGACGCTATGTTGCAAAAGGTGACTAGGGAGAGGAGACCCTATGTCTAAAATAACATCAACTAGGGAGTAGAGTCCCTATGCTGGAAAAGGAGACTAGGGAACGATACCCTATTTCTAAAATAAAATCAAAAAGGGAGTGGAGACCTTATGTTGAAAAAGCATTCTAGGGAGTGGAGGCCCTATGTCTAAAATAACATTAACTAGGGAGTGGAGACCCTATGTTGGAATAGAGGACTAGGGAGTGAAGACCCTATGTCTAAAATAACATCAACTAGGGAATGAAGACCCTATGTTGGAAAAAGAGACTAAGGAGAGGAGACCTTATCTCTAAAATAACATCAACTAGGGAGTAGACACCCTCTGTGTGAAAAGACTCTAGGGAGTGAGGATCCTATGTAAAATAACATCAACTAGGGAGTGGAGACCCTATGTTGGAATAGAGGACTAGGGAGTGAAGACCCTATGTCTAAAATAACATCAACTAGGGAATGAAGACTCTATGTTGGAAAAAAAGACTAAGGAAAGGAGACCTTATCTCTAAAATAACATCAACTAGGGAGTAGAAACCCTCTGTGCGAAAAGACTGTAGAGAGTGAAGATCCTATGTAAAATAACATCAACTAGGGAGTGGAGACCATATGTTGGAAAACAAGACTAGGGAGTGGAGACCCTATGTCTAAAATAACATCAACAGGGGAGTGGAGACCTTATGTTGAAAAATGAGACTAGGGAGGGGAGACCCTATGTCTAAAATAACATCAACTAGGGCCCTATTTTTGATAAGGATACTAGAGAGTGGAGGCCCTATGTCGAAAATAACATCAACTAGGGAATGAAGACCGTATGTTGCAAAAGGAGACTAGGGAATGGAGACCCTATGTCTAAAATAACATAAACTATGGAGTACAGTCCCTATGTTGGAAAAGGAGAATAGGGAATGGAGACCCTATTTCTAAAATAACATCAACTAGGGAGTGTGAGACCCTATGTTGGAAGATGAGACTAGGGAATGGGGACCCTATGTCTAAAATAATATCAACAGGGGAATGGAGACCCTATATTGAATAAGGAGACTAGGGAGTGGAGACCCTGTCTAAAATAACATCAACCAGGGAATGAAGACACTATGTTGGAAAAAGAGACTAAGGAGAGGAGACCCTATTTCTAAAATAACATCAACTAGGGAGTGGAAACGCTATGTTGGAACAGGATTCTCGGGAATGGAGACCCTATGTCTAAAATAACATCGACTAGAGAGTGGAGACCCTATGTTGGAAAACAAGACTAAGGAGTGGAGACCCTATGTCTATTATAAAATCAACAAGAGAGTGGAGACCCTATGTTTGAAAAAGAGACCTGGGAGTGGAGACCCTATGTCTAAATTAACATCAAGTAGGGAGTAGTGACCCTATGTTGGAAAAGGAGACTAGGGAGTGCAGACCCTATGTCTAAAAATAACATCAACTAGAGAATGGAGACCTTATGTTGCATAATGAGATTAGGGAGTGGAGACCCAAATTCTAAATTAACATCAGCTAGGGAATGGACACCCTATGTCTAAAATAACATAGACTAGGGAGCGGAGACCTTATGTCTAAAATAACATCAACAAGGGAATGTAGACCCTATTTTTGATAAGGAGACTAGAGAGTGGAGACATATGTCTAAAATAACATCAAATAGGGAATGGAGACCGTATGTTGCAAAAGGAGACAACGGAGTGGAGATCCTCTGTCTAATATAACATCAACTATTGAGTAGAGTACCAATATTTGAAAAGGAGACTGGGGAATGGAGACCCTTTTCCTAAAATAACATCAAATAGGGTGTGGAGATCGTATGTTGGAACATGAGACTAGGGAATGGAAATTCTATGTCTAAAATAAATCAACTAGGGTGTGGAGACCCTATGTTGGTAAACAAGACTAAGGAGTGGAGATCCTATGTCTATTATAAAATCAACAAGAGAGTGGAGACCCTATATTTGAAAAAGAGACCTGGGAGTGGAGACCCTATGTCTAAATTAACATCAACTAGGGAGTAGTGACCCTTCGTCCGAAAAGGAGACTAGGGAGCGCAAACCCTATGTCTAAAACAACATCAACTAGAGAATGGAGACCTTATGTTGCAGAACGAGATTAGGGAGTGGAGACCCTAGGTCTAAATTAACATCAGCTAGGGAACAGAGACCCTATGTCTAAAATAACATCAACTAGGTAGTGGAGACCCTATGTTGGAAAACAAGACTAGGGAGTGGAGACCCTATGTATAAAATAAAATTAACAAGGGAATTAAGACCCTGTGTTGAAAAAGAGACTAGGGAGTGGAGACCCTATGTCTAAAATAACATCAACTAGAGAATGTAGACCCTATTTTTGATAAGGAGACTAGAGAGCGGAGACCCTATGTCGAAAATAACATCAACTAGGGAATGGCTTCCGTATGTTGCAAAAGGAGACTAGGGAGTAGAGACCCTATGTCTAATATAACATCAACTAGGGAGTGGAGACCCTATGTTGGAAAACAAGACCTGGGAGTGGAACCCTATGTCTAAATTAACATCAACTAGGGAGTAGTGGCCCTATGTTGGAAAAGGAGACTAAGGAGTGCAGACCCTATGTCTAAAATAACATCAACTAGAGAATGGAGACCTTATGTTGCAGAAGGAGATTAGGGATACCCTATTTGTAAAATAAAATCAAAAAGGGAGTGGAGACCTTATGTTGAAAAAGGAGACTAGGGAGTGGAGACCCTGTGTCTAAAATAACATTAACTAGCAAGTGGAGACCCTATGTTGGAATAGAGGACTAGGGAGTGAAGACCCTATGTCGAAAATAACATCAACTAGGGAATGAAGACCCTATGTTGCAAAAAGAGACTAAGGAGAGGAGACCCTATCTTTAAAATAACATCAACTAGGGAGTAGAGACCCTATATTGGAAAAGACTCTAGGGAGAGAAGATCCTATGTAAAATAACATCAACTAGGGAGTGGAGACCCTACGTTGGAAAACAAGACTAGGGAGTGGAGACACTATGTCTAAAATAACATCAAAGGGAGAGTGGAGACCCTATGTTGAAAAAGGAGACTAGGGAGTGGAGACCTTATGTCTAAAATAACATCAACTAGGGAATGTAGACCCTATTTTTGATAAGGGGACTAGAGAGTGGATACCCTATGTCTAAAATAACATCAACTAGGGAATGGAGACCGTATGTTGCAAAAGGAGACAAGGGAGTGGAGATCCTATGTCTAAAAGAACATCAACTATCGAGTAGAGTACCTATGTTTGAAAAGGAGACTAGGGAATGGAGACCCTATTTCTAAAATAACATCAACTAGGGAGTGGAGACCCTATGTTGGAACATGAGACTAGGGAATGGAAATTCAATGACTAAAATAAAATCAACTAGGGAGTGGAGACCATATGTTGGAAAACAAGACTAAGGAGTGGAGACCCTATGTCTATAAAAAAATCAACAAGAGAGTGGGGACCCTATTTTGAAAAAGAGACTTGAGAGTAGAGACCCTATGTCTAAATTAGCATCAACTAGAGGGTAGTGACCCTATGTTGGAAAAGGAGACTAGGGAGTGCAGACCCTATGTCTAAAATAACATCAACTAGAGAATGGAGACCTTATGTTGCAGAAGGAGATTAGGGAGTGGCGACCCAAATTCTAAATTAACATCAGCTAGGAAATAGAGACCCTATGTCTAAAATAAAATCAACTAGGTAGTGGAGAGCCTATGTTGGAAAACAAGACTAGGGGGTGGAGACCCTATGTCGAAAATAAAATCAACAAGGGAGTGGAGACCCTATGTTGGAAAAAGAGACCTGGGAGTGGAACCCGATGTCTAAATTAACATCAACTAGGGAGTAATGACCCTATGATGGAAAAGGAGACTAGGGAGTGGAGACCTTATGTCTAAAATTACATCAACTAGAGAATGGAGACCTTATGTTGTAGAAGGAGATTAGGGAGTTGTGACCCAAGGTCTAAATTAACATTAGCTAGGGAATGGAGACCCTATGTCTAATATAACATCAACTAGGGAGTGGAGACCCTATGTTGGAAAACCGTACTAGGGAGTGAATACCCTATGTCTATAATAACATCAACTAGGGAATGTAGACCCAATGTTGGCAAAGGATACTAGGGAGTGGAGACCCTATGCCTAAAATAACATCAACCAAGGAATGTAGACCCCATTTTTAATAAGGAGACTAGAGTGTGGAGACCCCGTGTCTAAAATAAAATCAACTAGGGAATGGAGACCGTATGTTGCCAAAGGAGACTAGGGAGTGGAGACCCTATGCCTAAAATAACATCAACCAGGGAATGTAGACCCTATGTCTGAAATAAAATAAATTAGGGATTGGAGACCCTTTGTTGGAAAAAGAGACTAGGGAGTGGAGACCCTATGTCCAAATTAACATCAACTAGGGAGTAGTGACCCTATGTTGGAAATGTGACTAGGGAGCGGAGTCCCTATGTCTAATATAACATCATCTAGGGAGTGGAGACCCTATGTTGGAAAACAAGACTAGGGAGTGGAGACCCTACGTCTAAAATAACATCAACTAGGTAATGGAGACGCTATGTTGCAAAAGGATATTAGGGAGTGGAGACCCTATGTCTAAAATAACATCAACTTGGGAGTAGAGACCTTATGTTGTAGAAGGAGATTAGGGAGTGGAGACCCTATGTCTAAAATAACATCAACTTGGGAGTAGAGTCCCTATGCTAGAAAAGGAGACTAGGGAATGATACCCTATTTCTAAAATAAAATCAAAAAGGGAGTGGAGACCTTATGTTTAAAAAGGAGACTAGGGAGTGGAGACCCTATGTTGGAATAGAGGACTAGGGAGTAAAGACCCTATGTCTAAAATAACATCAACCAAGGAATGAAGAGCCTATGTTGGAAAAAGAGACTAAGGAGAGGAGACACTATCTCTAAAATAACTTCAACTAGGGAGTAGAGACCCTATGTTGGAAAAGACTCTAGGGAGTGAAGATCCTATGTAAAATAACATCAACGAGGGAGTGGAGACCCTATGTTGGAAAACAAGACAAGGGAGTGGAGACCCTATGTTGGAAAACAAGACTAGGGAGTGGAGACCCTATGTCTAAAATAAGATCAACAGGGGAGTGGAGACCCTATGTTCAAAAGGGAGACTAGGGAGTGGAGACCTTATGTCTAAAATAACATTAACTAGGGAATGTAGACCCTATTTTGGATAAGGAAAATAGAGAGTGGAGACCCTATGTCTAAAATAACATCAACTAGGGAATGGAGTCCGTATGTTGCAAAAGGAGACTAGGGAATGGAGATCCTATGTCTAAAATAACATCAACTATGGAGTAGAGTACCTATGTTGGAAAAGGAGACTAGGGAATGGAGACCATATTTCTAAAATAACATCAACTTGGGAGTGGAGACCGTATGTTATAACATGGGACTAGGGAATGGAGACCCTATGTCTAAAATAACATCAACTAGGATTGGAGACCCTATGTTGGAAAACAAGACTAGGGAGTGGAGACTCTATGTCTAAAATAAAATCAACAAGAAAGTGAAGACCCTATGTTGGAAAAACAAACTAGGGAGTGGAGACCCTATGTCTAAAATAACATCAAATAGGGAATGTAGACCGTACGTTCCAAAAGAAGACTAGGGATTGGAGACGCTATGTCTCAAATAACATCAACTATGGAGTAGAGTCCCTATGCTGGAAAAGGAGACTAGAGAATGCAGACCCTATTTCTAAAATACCATCAAGTAGGGAGTGGAGACCCTATGTTGGAACATGAGACTAGAGAATGGAAACCCTAAGTCTAAAATAACATCAACTAGGGAGTGGAGACCCTATGTTGGAAAAAAAGACTAGGGAGTGGAGACCCTATGTCTAAAATAAAATCAACAAGGGGGAGGAGACCCCATGTTTGAAAAAGAGACCTGGGAGTGGAGACCCTATGTCTAAAATAACATCAACTTGGGAATGAAGACCCTATGTTAGAAAAAGAGACTACGGAGAGGAGACCATATCTCTAAAATAACATCAACTAGGGAGTAGAGACCCTATGTTTGAAAAGACTCTAGAGAGTGAAGATCCTATGTTAAATAACATCAACTAGGGAGTGGAGACCCTATGTTGGAAAACAAGACTAGAGAATAGAGACCCTATGTCTAAAATAACATCAACAGGGGAGTGGAGACCCTATGTTGTAAAAGGAGACTAGGGAGTGGAGACCTTATGTCTAAAATAACATCAACTAGGGAATGTAGACCATATTTTTGATAAGGAGACTAGAGAGTGGATACCCTATGGAGACCCTATCTCTAAAATAACATCAACTAGGGAATGGAGACCGTATGTTGCAAAAGGAGATAAGGGAGTGGAGATCCTATGTCTAAAATAACATCAACTATGGAGTAGAGTACCTATGTTTGAAAAGGAGACTAGGCAATGGAGACCCTATTTCTAAAATAACATCAACTAGGGAGTGAAGACCCTATGTTGGAATATGAGACTAGGGAATGGAAATTCTATGTCTAAAATAAAATCAACTAGGGAGTGGAGACCCTATGTTGTAAAACAAGGCTAAGGAGTGGAGACTCCATGTCTATTATAAAATCAACAAGAGAGTGGGGACCCTATGTTCTAAAAAGAGACTTGGGAGTGGAGACCCTATGTCTAAATTAACATCAACTAGGGAGTAGTGACCCTATGTTGGAAAAGGAGACAAGGGAGTGCAGACCCTATGTCTAGAATAACATCAACTAGAGAATGGAGACCTTATGGTGCAGAAGGAGATTAAGAAGTGGAGACCCTAGGTCTAAATTAACATCAGCTAGGGAATGGGGGCCCTATGTCTAAAATAACATCAACTAGGTAGTGGAGACCCTATGTTGGAAAACAAGACTAGGGAGTGGAGACCCTATGTCTAAAATAAAATCAACAAGGGAGTGGAGACCCTATGTTGGAAAAAGAGACCTGGGAGTGGAGTCCTATGTCTAAATTAACATCAATTAGGGAGTAGTGACCCTATGTTGAAAAAGGAGACAAGGGAGTGCAGACCCTATGTCTAAAATTACATCAACTAGAGAATGGAGACCTTATGTTGTAGAAGGAGATTAGAGAGTGGAGACCCTAGGTCTAAATTAACATCAGCTAGGGAATGGGGGCCCTATGTCTAATATAACATCAACTAGGGAGTGAAGACCCTATGTTGGAAAACTGTACTAGGGAGTGGAGACCCTATGTCTAAAATAACATCAACTAGGGAATGGAGACCCAATGTTGCAAAAGCATAGTAGGGAGTGGAGACACTATGCCTAAAATAACATCAACTAGGGAATGTAGACCCTATTTTTAATAAGAAGACTAGAGAGTAGAGACCCCATGTCTAAAATAACATCAACTAGGAAATGGAGACCGTATGTTGCAAAGGGAGACTAGGGAGTAGAGACCCTATGTCTAAAATAACATTAACTATGGAGTAGAGTCCCTATATTGGAAAAGGAGACTAGGGAATGAAGACCCTATGTCTAAAATAATATCAAATAGGGAATGGAGACCGTATGTTGCAAAAGGAGACTAGGGAGTGGAGACCCTATGTCTAAAATAACATCAACTAGGGAGTGGAGACCCTATGTCTAAAATAAAATAAATTAGGGATTGGAGACCCTTTGTTGGAAAAAGAGACTAGGGGGTTGAGACCCCATGTCTAATTTAACATCAACTTGAGAGTGGTGACCCTATGTTGGAAAAGGAGACTCGGGGAAGGAGACCCAATGTCAAAAATAAAATTAACTAAAGAATGGAGACCTTATGTCGCAAAAGGAGACAAAGGAGTGGAGACGCTAGGTGTAAATTAACATCTGCTTGGGAGTGGAGACCCTATGTTGGAAAAGTGACTAGGGAGCGAAGTCCCTATGCCTAATATAACATCAACTAGGGAGTGGAGACCCTATGTTGGAAAACAAGACTAGGGAGTGGAGACCCTATGTCTAAAATAAAAACATCAACTAGGTAATGGAGACGCTATGTTGCAAAAGGTGACTAGGGAGTGGAGACCAAATGTCTAAAATAAAATCAACTAGGGAGTAGAGTCCCTATGCTGGAAAGGAGACTAGGGAATGATACCCTATTTCTAAAATAAAATCAAAAAGGGAGTGGAGACCCTATGTTGTAATAGAGGACTAGGGAGTGAAGACCCTATCTAAAATAACATCAACTAGGGAGTAGAGACCCTATGTTGAAAAAGACTCTAGGGAGTGAAGATCCTATGTAAAATAGCATCAACTAGGGAGTGGAGACCCTATGTTGGAAAACACGATTAGGGAGTGGAGACCCTATGTCTAAAATAACATCAACAGGGGAGTGGAGACCTTATGTTGAAAAAGGAGACTAGGGAGTGGAGACCTTATGTTTAAAATAACATCAACTAGAGAATGTAGACCCTATTTTTGATAAGGAGACTAGAGAGTGGAGACCCTATGTCTAAATTAACATCAACTAGGGAATGGAAACCGTAAGTTGCAAAAGGAGACAAGAGAGTGGAGATCCTATGTCTAAAATAACATCAACTATGGAGTAGAGTACCTATGTTTGAAAAGGAGACTAGGGAATGGAGACCCTATTTCTAAAATAACATCAACTAGGGAGTGGAGACCCTATGTTGGAACATGAGACTAGGGAATGGAAATTCTATGTCTAAAATAAAATCAACTAGGGAGTGGAGACCCTATGTTGGAAAACAAGACTAAGGAGTGGAGACCCTATGTCTATAAAAAAATCAACAAGAGAGTGGAGACCTTATGTTAAAAAAGATACTTGGGAGTGGAGACCCTATGTCTAAATTAACATCAACTAGGGAGTAGAGACCCTATGTTGGAAAAGGAGACTAGGGAGTGCAAACCCTATGTCTAAAATAAAATCAACTATAGAATGGAGACCTTATGTTGCAGAACGAGATTAGAGAGTGGAGACCCAAGTTCTAAATTAACATCAGCAGGGGAATGGAGACCCTATGTCTAAAATAACATCAACTAGGTAGTGGAGACCCTATGTCTAAAATAAAATCCACAAGGGAATGGAGACCCTATATTGGAAAAAGAGACTAGGGAGTGGAGACCCTATGTCTAAAATAACATCAACTAGGGAATGTAGACCCTATTTTTGATAAGGATACTAGAGAATGGAGACCCTATGTCGAAAATAAAATCAATTAGGGAATGGAGACCGTATGTTGCAAAAGGAGACTAGGGAGTGGAGACCCTATGTCTAAAATAAGATCAACTATGGAGTAGAGTCCCTATGTTGAAAAAGAATACTAGGGAATGGAGACCCTATTTCTAATATAACATCAACTAGGGAGTGGAGACCCTATGTTGGAACATGAAACTACGGAATAGAGACCCTATGTCTAAAATAACATCAACTAAGGAGTGGAGACCTTAAGTTGGAAAACAAGACTAGGGAGTGGAGACCCCATGTCTAAAATAAAATCAACAAGAGAGTGGAGACCCTATATTGGAAAAAGAGACCTGGGAGTGGAACCCTATGTCTAAATTAACATCAACTTGGGAGTAGTGACCCTATGTGGGAAAAGGAGACTAGGGAGTGGAGACCTTATGTCTAAAATTACATCAACTAGAGAATAGAGAGCTTATGTTGTAGAAGGAGATTAGGGAGTGGAGACCCTAGGTCCAAATTAGCATTAGCTAGGGAATGGAGACCCTATGTCTAATATAACATCAACTAGGGAGTGGAGACCCTTTGTTGGAAAACCGTACTAGGGAGTGAATACCCTATGTCTAAAATAACATCAACTAGGGAATGGAGACCCAATGCTGCAAAAGGATACTAGGGAGTAGAGACCCTATGCCTAAAATACCATCAACTAGGGAATGTAGACCCTATTTTTAATAAGGAGACTAGAGAGTGGAGACCCCATGTCTAAAATAACATCAACTAGGCAATGGAGATCGTATGTTGCAAAAGGAGACTAGGGAGTGGAGACTCTATGTCTAAAATAACATCAACTGGGAAGTAGAGACCCTATGTCTAAAATAAAATAAATTAGGGATTGGAGACCCTTTGTTGGAAAAAGAGACTAGGGAGTGGAGACCCTATGTCTAAATTAATATCAACTAGGGAGTAGTGACCCTATGTTGGAAAAGGAGACTCGGGAGTGGAGACCCTATGTCAAAAATAACATTAACTAGAGAATGGAGACCTTATGTTGCAAAAGGAGACAAAGGAGTGGAGATCCTAGGTCTAAATTAGCATCAGCTATGGAGTGGGGACCCTACGTTGGAAAAGTGACTAGGGAGCGGAGTCCCTATGTCTAATATAACATCAACTAGGGAGTGGAGACGCTATGTTGGAAAACAAGAGTAGTGAGTGGAGACCCTATGTTTAAAATAACATCAACTAGGAGTAGAGTCCCTATGCTGGAAAAGGAAACTAGGGAATACCCTATTTCTAAAATGAAATCAAAAAGGGAGTGGAGACCTTATGTTGAAAAAGGAGACTAGGTAGTGGAGACCCTGTGTCTAAAATAATATTAACTAGGGAGTGGAGTCCCTATGTTGGAAAAAGAGACTAAGGAGAGGAGACCCTATCTCTAAAATAACATCAACTAGGGAGTAGAGACCCTATGTTGGAAAAGACTCTAGGGATTGAAGATCCTAAGTAAAATAACATCAACTAGGGAGTGGAGACCCTATGTTGGAAAACAAGACTAAGGAGTGGAGACCCTATGTCTAAAATAACATCAACAGGGGAGTGGAGACCTTATGTTGAAAAAGAAGACTAGGGAGTAGAGACGTTATGTCTAAAATAACATCAACTAGGGAATGTAGACCCAATTTTTGATAAGGAGACTAGAGGCTGGAGACCCTATGTCTAAAATAACATCAACTAGGGAATGGAGACCGTATGTTGCAAAAGGAGACAAGGGAGTGGAGATCCTACGTCTAAAAGAACATCAACTATCGAGTAGAGTACCTATGTTTGAAAAGGAGACTAGGGAATGGAGACCCTATTTCTAAAATAACATCAACTAGGGAGTGGAGACCCTATGTTGGAACATGAGACTAGGGAATGGAAATTCTATGTCTAAAATAAAATCAACTAGGTAGTGGAGACCCTATGTTGGAAAACAAGACTAAGGAGTGGAGACCCTATGTCTATAAAAAAATCAACAAGAGAGTGGGGACCCTATTTTGAAAAAGAGACCTGAGAGTGCAGACCCTATGTCTAAATTAGCATCAACTAGAGAGTAGTGACCCTATGTTGGAAAAGGAGACTAGGGAGTGCAGACCCTATGTCTAAAATAACATCAACTAGAAAATGGAGACCTTATGTTGCAGAAGGAGATTAGGGAGTGGCGACCCAAATTCTAAATTAACATCAGCTAGGAAATGGAGACCCTATGTCTTAAATAACATCAACTAGGTAGTGGAGAGTCTATGTTGGAAAACAAGACTAGGGGGTGGAGACCCTATGTCTAAAATAAAATCAACAAGGGAGTGGAGACCCTATGTTGGAAAAAAAGACCTGGGAGTGGAACCCTATGTCTAAATTAACATCAACTAGAGAATGGAGACCTTATGTTGCAGAAGGAGATTAGGGAGTGGAGACTCAAGTTCTAAATTAACATCAGCAAGGGAATGGAGACCATATGTCTAAAATAACATCAACTAGATAGTGGTGACCTATGTTGGAAAACAAGACTAAGGAGTGGAGACTCTATGTCTAAAATAAAATCAACAAGGGAATTAAGACTCTATGTTGGAAAAAGAGACTACGGAGTGGAGACTCTATGTCTAAAATAACATCAACTAGGGAATGTAGACCCTATTTTTTATAAAGATACTAGAGAGTGGAGACCCTATGTCAAAAATAACATCAACTAGGGAATGGAGACCGTATATTGCAAAAGGAGACTAGGGAGTGGAGACCCTATGTCTAAAATAACATCAACCATGGAGTAGAGTCCCTATGTTGGAAAAGGAGACTAGGGAATGGAGACCCTATTTCTAATATAACATCAACTAGGGAGTGGAGACCCTATGTTGGAACATGAGACTACGGAATGGAGACCCTATGTCTAAAATAACATCAACTAAGGAGTGGAGACCGTAAGTTGAAAAACAAGACTAGGGAGTGGAGACCCTATGTCTAAAATAAAATCAACAAGGGAGTGGAGACCCTATATTGGAAAAAGAGACCTGGGAGTGGAACCCTATGTCTAAATTAACATCAACTAGGGAGTAGTGACCCTATGTGGGAAAAGGAGACTAGGGAGTGGAGACCTTATGTCTAAAAGTACATCAACTAGAGAATGGGGACCTTATGTTGTAGAAGGAGATTAGGGAGTGGAGACCCTAGGTCTAAAATAACATTAGCTAGAGAATGTAGACCCTATGTCTAATATAACATCAACTAGGGAGTGGAGACCCTATGTTGGAAAATCGTACGAGGGAGTGAATACCCTATGTCTAAAATAACATCAATTAGGGAATGGAGACCCAATGTTGCAAAAGGATACTAGGGAGTGGAGACCCTATGCCTAAAATACCATCAACCAGGGAATGTAGACCCTATTTTTAATAAGCAGACTAGAGAGTGGAGACCCCATGTCTAAAATAACATCAACTAGTGAATGGAGACCGTATGTTGCAAAAGGAGACTAGGGAGTGGAGACCCTATGTGTAAAATAACATCAACTAGGGAGTAGAGACCCTATGTCTAAAATAAAATAAATTAGGGATTTGAGACCCTTTGTTGGAAAAAGAGACTAGGGAGTGGAGACCCTATGTCTAAATTAATATCAACTAGGTAGTAGTGACCCGATGTTGGAAAAGGAGACTCGGGAGTGGAGACCCTATGTCAAAAATAACATTAATTAGAGAATGAAGACCGTATGTTGCAAAAGGAGACAAAGGAGTGGAGACCGTAGGTCTAAATTAACATCAGCTAGGGAGTGAGGACCCTATGTTGGAAAAGTGACTAGGGAGCAGGGTCCCTATGTCTAATATAACATCAACTAGGGAGTGGAGACCCTATGTTGGAAAACAAGACTAGGGAGTGGAGACCCTACGTCTAAAATAACATCAACTAGGTAATGGAGACGCTATGTTGCAAAAGGAGACTAGGGAATGGAGATCCTATGTTTAAATTAACATCAACTAGGGAGTAGAGACTCTATGTTGGAAAACAAGACTAGGGAGTGGAGACCCTATGTCTAAAATAACATCAACAGGGGAGTGGAGACCTTAGGTCTAAAATAACATCAACTAAGGAATATAGACCCTATTTTGGATAAGGAGACTAGAGAGTGGAGACTCTATGTTTAAAATAACATCAACTAGGTAGTGGAGACCCTATGTTGGAAAACAAGACTAGGGAGTGGAGACCCTATGTCTAAAATAAAATCAACAAGGGAGTGGAGACCCTATGTTGGAAAAAGAGACCTGGGAGTGGAGCCCTATGTCTAAATTAACATCAATTAGAGAGTAGTGACCCTATGTTGGAAAAGGAGACTAGGGAGTGCAGACCCTATGTCTAAAATTACATCAACTAGAGAATGGAGACCTTATGTTGTAGAAGGAGATTAGGGAGTGGACACCCTAGGTCTAAATTAACATCTGCTAGGGAATGAAGACCATATGTCTAATATAACATCAACTAGGGAGTGGAGACTCTATGTTGGAAAACTGTACTAGGGTGTGAGACCCTATGTCTAAAATAACATCAACTAGGGAATGGAGACCCAATGTTGCAAAAGGATAGTAGGGAGTGGAGACACTATGCCTAAAATAACATCTACTAGGGAATGTAGACCCCATTTTTAATAAGAAGACTAGAGAGTAGAGACCCCATGTCTAAAATAACATCAACTAGGAAATGGAGACCGTATGTTGCAAAGGGAGACTAGGGAGTGGAAACCCTATGTCTAAAATAACATTAACTATGGAGTAGAGTCCCTATATTGGAAAAGGAGACTAGGGAATGAAGACCCTATGTCTAAAATAATATCAAATAGGGAATGGAGACCGTATGTTGCAAAAGGAGACTAGGGAGTGGAGACCCTATGTCTAAAATAACATCAACAAGGGAGTGGAGACCCTATGTCTAAAATAAAATAAATTAGGGATTGGAGACCCTTTGTTGGAAAAAGAGACTAGGGGGTTGAGACCCCATGTCTAATTTAACATCAACTTGAGAGTGGTGACCCTATGTTGGAAAAGGAGACTTGGGGGTGGAGACCCTATGTCAAAAATAAAATTAACTAGAGAATGGAGACCTTATGTCGCAAAAGGAGACAAAGGAGTGGAGACGCTAGGTGTAAATTAACATCTGCTTGGGAGTGGAGACCCTATGTTGGAAAAGTGACTATGGAGCAGAGTCCCTATGTCAAATGTAACATCAACTTGGGAGTGAAGACGCTATGTTGGAAAACAAGACTGGGGAGTGGAGACCCTACGTCTAAAATAACATCAACTAGGTAATGGAGACCGTATGTTGCAAAAGGTGACTAGGGAGTGTAGACCCTATGTCTAAAATAACATCAACTAAGGAGTAGAGTCCCTATGCTGGAAAGGAGACTAGGGAATGATAGCCTATTTCTAAAATAAAATCAAAAAGGGAGTGGAGACCTTATGTTGAAAAAGGAGACTAGGGAGTGGAGACCCTATGTCTAAAATAACATTAACTAGGGAGTGGAGACCCTATGTTGGAATAGAGGACTAGGGAGTGAAGACCCTATGTCAAAAATAACATCAACTAGGGAATGAAGGCCCTATGTCAAAAATAACATCAACTAGGGAATGAAGACCCTATGTTGGAAAAAGAGACTAAGGAGAGGAGACCCTATCTCTAAAATAACATCAACTAGGAGTAGAGACCCTATGTTGGAAAAGACTCTAGGGAGTGAAGATCCTACGTAAAATAACATCAACTAGGGAGTGAAGATCCTATGTTGGAAAACAAGACTAGGGAGTGGAGACCCTATGTCTAAAATAACATCAACAGGAGATTGGAGACCCTATGTTGAAAAAGGAGACTAGGGAGTGAAGACCTTATGTCTAAAATAACATCAACTAGGGAATGTAGACCCTATTTTTTATAAGGAGACTAGAGAGTGAAGACCCTATGTCTAAAATAACATCAACTAGGGAATGGAGTCCGTATGTTGCAAAAGGAGACTAGAGAGTGGAGATCCTATGTCTAAAATAATATCAACTATGGAGTAGAGTACCTATGTTTGAAAAGAAGACTAGGGAATGGAGACCCTATTTCTAAAATAATATCAACTAGGGAGTGGAGACCCTATGTTGGAACATGAGACTAGGGAATGGAAATTCTATGTCTAAAATAAAATCAACTAGAGAGTGGAGACCCTATGTTGGAAAACAAGACTAAGGAGTGGAGACCCTATGTCTATAATAAAATCAACAAGAGAGTTGAGACCCTATGTTTGAAAAAGAGACCTGGGAGTGGAGACCCTATGTCTAAATTAACATCAACTAGGGAGTAGTGACCCTACGTTGGAAAAGGAGACTAGGGAGTGCAGACCCTATGTCTAAGATAGCGTCAACTAGAGAATGAATACCTTATGTTGCAGATGGAGATTAGGGAGTGGGGACCCTAGGTCTAAATTAATATCAGCTAGGGAATAGAGACCCTATTCTAAAATAACATCAACTAGGAAGTGGAGACCCTATGTTGGAAAACAAGACTAGGGAGTGGAGACCCTATGTCTAAAATAAAATCAACAAGGGAGTGAAGACCCTATGTTGGAAAAAGAGACTAGGGAGTGGAGACCCTATGTCTAAAATAACATTAACTAGGCAATGTAGACCCTATTTTTCATAAGGAGACTAGAGAGTGGAGACCTATGTCGAAAATAACATCAACTAGGGAATAGATTCCGTATGTTGCAAAAGGAGACTAGGGAGTGGAGACCCTAGGTTTAAATTAGTGGAGACCCTATCTTGGAAAACAAGACTAGGGAGTGGAGACCCTATGTCTAAAATAAAATCAACAAGGGAGTGAAGACCCTATGTTGGAAAAAGAGACTAGGGAGTGGAGACCCTATGTCTAAAATAACATCAACTATGGAGTGGAGACCCTATGTCTAAAATAACATCAACTATGGAGTAGAGTCCCTATGTTGGAAAAGGAGACTAGGGAATGGAGACCCTATTTCTAAAATAACATCAACTAGGGAGTGGAGACCCTATGTTAGAACAGGATTCTAGGGAATGGAGACCCTATGTCCCTATGTCTTAAATAACATTTACTAGGGAGTGGAGACCCTATGTTGGAAAACAAGACTAGGGAGTAGAGACCCTATGTCTAATATAAAATCAACAAGGGAGTGGAGACCCTATGTTTTAAAAAGAGACCTGGGAGTGGAACCCTATGTCTAAATTAACATCAACTAGGGAGTAGTGACCCTATGTTGGAAAAGGAGACTAGGGAGTGCAGACCCTATGTCTAAAATTACATCAACTAGAGAATGGAGACCTTATGTTGTACAAGGAGATTAGGGAGTTGAGACTCTAGGTCTAAATTAACATCAGCTAGGGAATGGAGACCCTATGTCTAATATAACATCAACTAGGGAGTGGAGACCCTATGTTGGAAAACAGTACTAGGGAGTGAGACCCTATATCTAAAGTAACATCAACTAGGGAATGGAGACCCAATGTTGCAAAAGGATAGTAGGGAGTGGAGACCTTATGCCTAAAATAACATCAACTAGGGAATTTAGACCCTATATTTGATAAGGAGACTGGAGAGTGGAGACCCTATGTCCAAAATAACATCAACTAGGGAATGGAGATCGTATGTTGCAAAAGGAGACTAGGGAGTGGAGACCCTATGTCTAAAATAACATTAACTATGGAGTAGAGTCCCATTATTTGAAACGGAGACTAGGGAATGGAGACCCTATGTCTAAAATAATATCAACTAGGGAATGGAGACCGTATGTTGCAAAAGGAGACTAGGGAGTGGAGACCCTATGTCTAAAATAACATCAACTAGCGAGTGGAGACCCTATGTCTAAAATAAAATAAATTAGGGATTGGAGACCCTTTGTTGGAAAAAGAGACTAGGGAGTGGAGACCCCATGTCTAATTTAACATCAACTGGAGAGTGGTGACCCTATGTTGGAAAAGGAGTCTCGGAAGTGGAGACCCTATGTCAAAAATAACATTAAGTAGAGAATGGAGACCTTATGTCGCAAAAGGAGACAAAGGAGTGGAGACCCTAGGTGTAAATTAACATCTGCTTGGGAGTGTAAACCCTATGTTGGAAAAGTTACTAGGGAGAGGAGTCCCTATGCCTAATATAACATCAACTAGGGAGTGGAGACCCTATGTTGGAAAACATGACTAGGGAGTGGAGACCCTATGTCTAAATTAAAAACATCAACTAGGTAATGAAGACGCTATGTTGCAAAAGGTGACTAGGGAGTGGAGACCAAATGTCTAAAATAAAATCAATTAGGGAGTAGAGTCCCTATGCTGGAAAGGGGACTAGGGAATGATACCCTATTTCTAAAATAAAATCAAAAAGGGAGTGGAGACCCTATCTAAAATAACATCAACTAGGGAATGAAGACCCTATGTTGGAAAAAGAGACTAAGGAGAGGAGACCCTATGTCTAAAATAACATCAACTAGGGAGTAGAGACCCTATGTTGGAAAAGACTCTAGGGAGTGAAGATCCTATGTAAAATAACATCAACTAGGGAGTGGAGACCCTATGTTGGAAAACATGACTAGGGAGTGGAGACCCTATGTCTAAAATAACATCAACAGGGGAGTGGAGACCTTATGTTGAAAAAGGAGACTAGGGAGTGGAGACCTTATGTCTAAAATAACATCAACTAGGGAATGTAGACCATATTTTTTATAAGGAGACTAGAGAGTGGAGACCCTATGTCTAAATTAACATCAACTAGGGAATGGAAACCGTATGTTGCAACAGGAGATAAGGGAGTGGAGATCCTATGTGTAAAATAACATCAACTATGGAGTAGAGTACCTTTGTTTGAAAAGGAGACTAGGGAATGGAGACCCTATTTCTAAAATAACATCAACTAGGGAGTGGAGACCCTATGTTGGAACATGAGACTTGTGAATGGAAATTCTATGTCTAATATAAAATCAACTAGGGAGTGGAGACCCTATATTGGAAAACAAGACTAAGGAGTGGAGACCCTATGTCTATAAAAAAATCAACAAGAGAGTGGAGACCCTATGTTGAAAAAGATACCTGGGAGTGGAGACCCTATGTCTAAATTAACATCAACTAGGGAGTAGAGACCCTATGTTGGAAAAGGAGACTAGGGAGTGCAAACCTATGTCTAAAATAAAATCAACTATAGAATGGAGACCTTATGTTGCAGAACGAGATTAGAGAGTGAAGACCCAAGTTCTAAATTAACATCAGCAGGGGAATGGAGACCCTTTGTCTAAAATAACATCAACTAGGTAGTGGTTACCCTATGTTGGAAAACAAGACTAGGGAGTGGAGACCCTATGTCTAAAATAAAATCAACAAGGGAATGAAGACCCTATGTTGGAAAAAGATACTATGGAGGGGAGACCCTATTTCTAAATAACATCAACTAGGGAATGTAGACCCTATTTTTGATAAGGATACTAGAGAATGGAGACCCTATGTCGAAAATAACATCAACTAGGGAATGGAGACCGTATGTTTCAAAAGGAGACTAGGGAGTGGAGACCCTATGTCTAAAATAAGATCAACTATGGAGTAGAGTCCCTATGTTGGAAAAGATTACAAGAGAATGGAGACCCTCTCTCTAATATAACATCAACTAGGGAGTGGAGACCCTATGTTGGAACATGAGACTAGGGAATGGAGACCCTATGTCTAAAATAACATCAACTAGGGAATGTAGACCCTATTTTTGATAAGGATACTAGAGAATGGAAACCCTATGTCGAAAATAACATTAACTAGGGAATGGAGACCGTATGTTGCAAAAGGAGACTAGCGAGTGGAGACCCTATATCTAAAATAAGATCAACTATGGAGTAGAGTCCCTATGTTGGAAAAGAATACTAGGGAAGGGAGACCCTATTTCTAATATAACATCAACTATGGAGTAGAGTCCCTATGATGAAAAAAATACTAGGGAATGGAGACCCTATTTCTAATATAACATCAACTAGGGAGTGGAGACCCTATGTTGGAACATGAGACTACGGAATGGAGACCCTATGTCTAAAATAACAACAACTAAGGAGTGGAGACCTTAAGTTGGAAAACAAGACTAGGGAGTGGAGACCCCATGTCTAAAATAAAATCAACAAGAGAGTGGAGACCCTATATTGGAAAAAGAGACCTGGGAGTGGAGACCCTATGTCTAAAATAACATCAACTAGGGAATGTAGACCCTATTTTTGATAAGGATACTAGAGAATGGAGACCCTATGTCGAAAATAAAATCAACTAGGGAATGGAGACCGTATGTTGCAAAAGGAGACTAGGGAGTGGAGACCCTATGTCTAAAATAAGATCAACTATGGAGTAGAGTCCCTATGTTGAAAAAGAATACTAGGGAATGGAGACCCTATTTCTAATATAACATCAACTAGGGAGTGGAGACCCTATGTTGGAACATGAAACTACGGAATAGAGACCCTATGTCTAAAATAACATCAACTAAGGAGTGGAGACCTTAAGTTGGAAAACAAGACTAGGGAGTGGAGACCCCATGTCTAAAATAAAATCAATAAGAGAGTGGAGACCCTATATTGGAAAAAGAGACCTGAGAGTGGAACCCTATGTCTAAATTTACATCAACTAGGGAGTAGTGACCCTATGAGGGAAAAGGAGACTAGGGAGTGGAGACCTTATGTCTAAAATTACATCAACTAGAGAATAGAGACCTTATGTTGTAGAAGGAGATTAGGGAGTGGAGACCCTAGGTCTAAATTAACATTAGCTAGGGAATGGAGACCCTATGTCTAATATAACATCGACTAGGGAGTGAAGACCCTTTGTTGGAAAACCGTACTAGGGAGTGAATACCCTATGTCTAAAATAACATCAACTAGGGAATGGAGACCCAATGTTGCAAAAGGATATACTAGGGAGTAGAGACCCTATGCCTAAAATACCATCAACTAGGGAATGTAGACCCTATTTTTAATAAGGAGACTAGAGAGTGGAGACCCCATGTCTAAAATAACATCAACTAGGCAATGGAGACCGTATATTGCAAAAGGAGACTAGGGAGTGGAGACTCTATGTCTAAAATAACATCAACTAGGGAGTACAGACCCTATGTCTAAAATAAAATAAATTAGGGATTGGAGACCCTTGGTTGGAAAAAGAGACTAGGGAGTGGAGACCCTATGTCTAAATGAATATCAATTAGGGAGTAGTGACCCTATGTGTGAAAAGGAGACTCGGGAGTGGAGACACTATGTCAAAAATAACATTAACTAGAGAATGGAGACCTTATGTTGCAAAAGGAGACAAAGGAGTGGAGACCCTAGGTCTAAATTAGCATCAGCTATGGAGTGGGGACCCTACGTTGGAAAAGTGACTAGGAAGCGGAGTCCCTATGTCTAATATAACATCAACTAGGGAGTGGAGACGCTATGTTGGAAAACAAGACTAGGGAGTGGAGACCCTATGTTTAAAATAACATCAACTAGGAGTAGAGTCCCTATGCTGGAAAAGGAGACTAGGGAATGATACCCTATTTCTAAAATGAAATCAAAAAGGGAGTGGAGACCTTACGTTGAAAAAGGAAACTAGGGAGTGGAGACCCTGTGTCTAAAATAATATTAACTAGGGAGTGGAGACCCTATGTTGGAAAAAGAGACTAAGGAGAGGAGACCCTATCTCTAAAATAACATCAACTAGGGAGTAGAGACCCTATGTTGGAAAAGACTCTAGGGATTGAAGATCCTATGTAAAATAACATCAACTAGGGAGTGGAAACCCTATGTTAGAAAACAAGACTAAGGAGTGGAGACCCTATGTCTAAATAACATCAACAGGGGAGTGGAGACCTTATGTTGAAAAAGGAGACTAGGGAGTAGAGACGTTATGTCTAAAATAACATCAACTAGATTGTGGAGACCCTATGTCTAATATAAAATAAATTAGGGAGTGGAGACCCTATGTTGGAAAAAGGGACCTGGGAGTGCAGACACTATGTCTAAAATAACATCAACTATGGAGTAGAGTACCTATGTTTGAAAAGGAGACTAGGGAATGGAGACCCTATTTCTAAAATAACATCAACTAGGGAGTGGAGAACCTATGTTGGAACATGAGACTAGGTAATGGAAATTCTATGTCTAAAATAAAATCAACTAGGGAGTGGAGACCCTATGTTGGAAAACAAAAGTAAGGAGTGGAGACCCTATGTCGATAATAAAATCAAAAAGAGAGTGGAGACCCTATGTTGAAAAAGATACCTGGGAGTGGGGACCCTATGTCTAAATTAACATCAACTAGGGAGTAGAGACACTGAGTTGGAAACGGAGACTAGGGAGTGGAGACCCTATGTCTAAAATAAAATCAACAAGGGAATTAAGACTCTATGTCGGAAAAAGAGAATACGGAGTGGAGACCCTATGTCTAAAATAACATCAACTAGGGAGTGGAGACCCTATGTCTAAAATAACATCAACTAAAGAGTGGAGACCGTAAGTTGGAAAACAAGACTAGGGAATGGAGACCCTATGTCTAAAATAAAATCAACAAAGGAGTGGAAACCCTATATTGGAAAAAGAGACCTGGGAGTGGAACCCTATGTCTAAATTAACATCAACTAGGGAGTAGTGACCCTATGTGGGAAAAGGACACTAGGGAGTGGAGGCCTTATGTCTAAAATTACATTAACTAGAGAATAGAGACCTTATGTTGTAGAAGGAGATTAGGGAGTGGAGACCCTAGGTCTAAATTAATATTAGCTAGAGAATGGAGACCCTATGTCTAATATAACATCAACTAGGGAGTGGAGACCCTATGTTGGAAAATCGTACTAGGGAGTGAATACCCTATGTCTAAAATAACATCAATTAGGGAATGGAGACCCAATGTTGCAAAAGGATACTAGGGAGTGGAGACCCTATGCCTAAAATACCATCAACCATGGAATGTAGACCCTATTTTTAATAAGGAGACTAGAGAGTGGAGACCCCATGTCTAAAATAACATCAACTAGTGAATGGAGACCGTATGTTGCAAAAGGAGACTAGGGAGTGGAGACCCTATGTCTAAAATAACATCAACTAGGGAGTAGAGACCCTATGTCTAAAATAAAATAAATTAGGGATTGGAGACCCTTTGTTGGAAAAAGAGACTAGGGAGTGGAGACCCTATGTCTAAATTAGTATCAACTAGGTAGTAGTGACCCTATGTTGGAAAAGGAGACTCGGGAGTGGAGACCCTATGTCAAAATTAACATTAACTAGAGAATGGAGACCGTATGTTGCAAAAGAAGACAAAGGAGTGGAGACCGTAGGTCTAAATTAACATCAGCTAGGGAGTGGGGAGCCTATGTTGGAAAAGTGACTAGGGAGCAGAGTCCCTATGTCTAATATAACATCAACAAGGGAGTGGAGACCCTATGTTGGAAAACAAGACTAGGGACTGGAGACCCTACGTCTAAAATAACATCAACTAGGTAATGGAGACTCTATGTTGCAAAAGGAGACTAGGGAGTGGAGACCCTATGTTTAAAATAACATCAACTAGGGAGTAGAGTCTCTATGCTGGAAAAGGAGACTAGGGTATGATACCCTATTTCTAAAATAAAATCAAAAAGGGAGTGGAGACCTTATGTTGAAAAAAGGAGACTAGGGAGTGGAGACCCTATATCTAAAATAACATTAGCTAGGGAGTGGATACCCTATGTTGGAATAGAGGACTAGGGAGTGAAGACCCCATGTTGGAAAAGACTCGAGGGAGTGAAGATCCTATGTAAAATAACATCAACTAGTGAGTGGAGACTCTATGTTGGACAACAAGACTAGAGAGTGGAGACCCTATGTCTAAAGTAACATCAACAGGGGAGTGGAGACCTTATGTCTAAAATAACATCAACTAGGGAATGTAGACCCTATTTTGGATAAGGAGACTAGAGAGTGGAGACCCTATGACTAAAATAGCATCAACTAGGGAAAGGAGACCGTATGTTGCAAAAGTAAACTAGGGAGTGAAGACCCTATGTCTAAAATAACATCAACTAGGGAATGGAGACCCTATGTTGGAAAAAGAGACTAGGGAGAGGAGACCCTATCTCTAAAATAACATCAACTAGGGAGTAGAGACCCTATGTTGGAAAAGACTCTAGGAGTGAAGATCCTATGTAAAATAACATCAACTAGGGAGTGGAGACCTAAGTTGGAAAACAAGACTAGGGAGTGGAGATCCTATGTCTAAAATAACATCAACAGAGGAGTGGAGATCTTATGTTGAAAAAGGAGACTAGGGAGTGGAGACCTTATGTCTAAAATAATATCAACTAGGGAATGTAGACCCTATTTTTGATAAGGAGACAAGAGAGTGGAGACCCTATGTATAAAATAACATCAACTAGGGAATGGAGACCATAAAAAGGAGACAAGGGAGTGGAGATCTTATGTCTAAAATAACATCAACTATGGAGTAGAGTACCTATGTTTGAAAAGGAGACTAGGGAATGGAGACCCTATTTCTAAAATAACATCAACTAGGGAGTGGAGACCCTATGTTGGAAAATGAGACTAGGGAATGAAAATTCTATGTCTAAAATAAAATCAACTAGGGAATGGAGACCCTATGTTGGAAAACAAGACTAAGGAGTGGAGACCCTATGTCTATAATAAGATCAACAAGAGAGTGGAGATCCTATGTTGAAAAAGAGATCTGGGAGTGGAGACCCTATGTCTAAATTAACATCAACTAGGGAGTAGAGACCCTATGTTGGAAAAGGAGACTAGGGAGTGCAGAACCTATGTCTAAAATAACATCAACTAGAGAATGGAGACCTTATGTTGCAGAAGAAGATTAGGGAGTGGAGACCCAAGTTCTAAATTAACATTAGCAAAGCAATGGAGACCCTATGTCTAAAATAACATCAACTAAGTAGTGGAGACCCTATATTGGAAAACAAGGGAATAAAGACCCTATGTTGGAAAAAGAGACTAGGGAGTGGAGGCTCTATGTAAAAAATAACATCAACTAGGGAATGTAGATCGTATTTTTGATAAGGATACTAGAAAGTGGAGACCCTATGTCGAAAATAACATCAACTAGGGAATAGAGACCGTATGTTGCAAAAGGAGACTAGGGAGTGGAGACCCTATGTCTAAAATAACATCAACTATGGAGTAGAGTCTCTATGTTTGAAAAGGAGACTACAGAATGGATAATCTATTTCTAATATAACACCAACTAGGGAGTGTAGACCCTATGTTGGAACATGAGACTAGGGAATGGAGACCCTATATCTAAAATAACATCAACTAAGGAGTAGAAACCCTAAGTTGGAAAACAATTTTAGGGAGTGGAGACCCTATGTCTAAAATAACATCAATTAGGGAATGAAGACCGTATGTTTCAAAAGGAGACTAGGGAGTGGAGACCCTATGTCTAAAATAACATCAACTAGGGAGTAGAGACCCTATGTCTAAAATAAAAGAAATTAGGGATTGGAGACCCTTTGTTGGAAAAAGAGACTAGGGAGTGGAGACCCTATGTCTAAATTAATATCAACTAGGGAGTAGTGACCCTATGTTGGAAAAGGAGACTCGGGAGTGGAGACCCTATGTCAAAAATAACATTAACTAGAGAATGGAGACCTTATGTTGCAAAAGGAGACAAAGGAGTGGAGACCCTAGGTCTAAATTAACATCAGCTAGGGAGTGGGGACCCTATGTTGGAAAAGTGACTAGGGAGAGGAGACCCTATGTCTAAAATAACATCAAATAGGGAGTAGAGACCCTATGTTGGGAAAGACTCTGGGGAGTGAAGATCCTATGTAAAATAACACCAACTAAGGAGTGGAGACCCTATGTTAGAAAACAAGACTAGAGAGTGGAGACCCTATGTTTAAAATAACATCAACAGCGGAGTGGACACCCTATGTTCAAAAAGGAGACTAGGGAGTGGAGACCTTATGTCTAAAATAGCATCAACTAGGGAATGTAGACCCTATTTTGGATAACGAGACTAGAGAGTGGAGACCCTATGTCTAAAATAACATCAAATAGGGAATGGACACCGTATGTTACAAAAGGAGACTAGGGAGTGAGGACCCTATGTCTAAAATAACATCAACTAGGGAATGAAGACCCTATGTTGGAAAAAGAGGCTAAGGAGAGGAGACCCTATCTCTAAAATAACATCTACTAGGGAGTTGAGACCCTATGTTGGAAAAGACTCTAGGGAGTGAAGATCCTATGTAAAAAATCATCGACTAGGGAGTGGAGACCCTATGTTGGAAAAGGAGACTAGGGAGTGGAGACCCTATGTCTATAATAATATCAACCAGGGAGTGGAGACCCTATGTCTATAATAAAATAAATTAGGGAGTGGAGACCCTAGGTCTAAATTAACATCAGCTAGGGAATGGAGACCCTATGTCTAAAATAGCATCAACTAGGTAGTGGAGACCCTATGTTGGAAAACCAGACCAGGGAGTGAAGACCCTATGTCTAAAATAACATCATCTAGGGAATGGAGACCTTATGTTGCATAAGGAGACTAGGGAGTGGAGACCCTATATCTAAAATAAAATCAACAAGGGAGTGGAGAACCTATGTTGTAAAAAGAGACTTGGGAGTGGAGACCCTATGTCTAAATTAACATCAACTAGGGAGTAGTGACCCTATGTTGGAAAAGGAGACTAGGGAATGCAAACCCTATGTCTAAAATAACATCAACTAGAGAATGTGGACCTTATGTTGCAAAAGGAGATTAGGGAGTGGAGACCCTAGGTCTAAATTAACATCAGCTAGGCAATGGAGACCCTATGTCTAATATAACATCAACTAGGGAGTGGAGACCCAATGTTGGAAAACCAGACCAGGGAGTGAAGACCCTATGTCTAAAATAACATCAACTAGGGAATGGAGATCCAATGTTGCAAAAGGAGACTAGGGAGTGGAGACCCTATGCCTAAAATAACATCAACCAGGGAGTGGAGACCGTATGTTGCAAAAGGAGAATAGGGAGTGGAGACTCTATGTCTAAAATAACATCAACTAGGGGGTGGAGACCCTATGTCTAAAATAAAATAAATTAGGGAGTGGAGACCTTATGTTGGAAAAAGAGACTTGGGAGTGGAGACCCTATGTCTAAATTAACATCAACTAGGGAGTAGTGACCCTGTGTTGGAAAAGGAGACTAGGGAGTGGAGACCGTATTGTAAAATAAAATAAACTAGAGAATGAAGACCTTATGTTGGAAAATAAGACTTGGGATTAGAGACCCTATGTCTAAAATTACATCAACTATGGAGTAGAGACTCAATGTTTAAAAAGGAGACTAGGGAGTGGAGACCTTATGTCTAAAATAACATCAACTAGGTACTGGAGACGCTATGTCTAACATAACATTAACTAGGGAGTGAAGACCCTATGTTGGAAAAGGAGACTAGGGAGTGGAGACCCTATGTCTATAATAACATCAACTAGGGAGTGGAGACCCTATGTCTAAAATAAAGTAAATTAGGGAGTGGAGACCCTAGATCTAAATTAACATCAGCTAGGGAATGAAGACCCTATGTCTAAAATAACATCAACTAGGTAGTGGAGACCCTATGTTGGAAAACAAGACTAGGGAGCGGAGAACAATGTCTAAAATAAAATCAACAATGGAGTGAAGACCCTATGTCTAAAATAACATCAACTAGGGAATGTAGACCCTATTTTTGATAAGGAGACTAGAGAGTGGAGACCCTATGTCTAAAATAACATCAACTACGGAATGGAGACCGTATGTTGCAAAAGGAGACTAGGGAGTGGAGACCCTATGTCTAAAATAACATCAACTATGGAGTAAAGTCCCTATGTTGGAAAAGGAGACTGGGGAATGGAGACCCTATTTCTAAAATAACATCAACTAGGGAGTGGAGACCCTATGTTGGAACAGAATTC
>MCJB01000094.1:5902-20228 GCA_002018475.1 Nicotiana obtusifolia
TTCATACAATATAGATAACGAAATAAAACGGGTCATCACATTCTCCCCCTCTTAAACAAACGTTCGTCCTCGAACGAGTCAAGAAGCATACCTGGAATTTCAAAGAGGTGTGGATATTTGCTTCGCATTTCTTGCTCAGTTTCCCAAGTAGCCTCTTCCACGGACCGACCTCTCCACTGAACTTTCACTGAAGCTATTTCTTTGGATCTCAACTTCCGAATCTGACGATCCAAAATCGCCACCGGCTCCACCTCATAGGTCAAGCCATCATCCAAATGAATTGCATTGAAATCCACAATATGAGATGGGTCCCCAACATATTTTCTAAGCATGGAAATATGAAATACTGGATGTACACTCGATAGATTGGGTGGCAAAGCAAGCTCATATGCCACCTCCCCCATTCGTCGAAGTACTTCAAACGGTCCAATAAACCGAGGACTCAATTTACCCTTCTTTCCGAACCTCATAACACCTTTCATAGGTGAGACTTTCAGCATAACTTTCTCACCAACCATGTAGGACACATCCTGAACCTTTCTGTCGGAATAACTCTTTTGCCTCGACTGTGTTGTACGAAGCCTCTCTTGAATTATCTTTACCTTTTCTATAGCATCCTGAACCAGGTCAGTCCCCAATAGTCTATCTTCGCCGGGCTCGAACCAACCAACCGGAGATCTACACCGTCTCCCATATAGAGCCTCGTACGGAGCCATCTGGATACTTGACTGATAGCTATTGTTATTCAACTTGATTTCATACAATATAGATAACGAAATAAAACGGGTCATCACATTTTCCTTTCTTGTTCTTTTGAGGTTTCTCCTGCTTTTGCAGGAGCTTTCCCTTATTATTGCAGCTCCTCCTTTTTGACTTTGTGGAGCTTTATCCTCTTTATTTTTTTATTTATTCTATTTTTTTTCCTTTCAAATCTGCGAAAGTTTTCTCTTCTTATTGGATCCACCTTTTGAATTTGCGAAGTTTCCTTTTTCTCTTCTTCAAGTCATGTCTCTGATTGTCTTCGACTTTGCATCTTTCACCTTTTTTATGCTTGTCGCCTTCACTTTGAGTCTTCGTCCGAAGTTACACGTACACAGTGCGCGCAAGGAGGTTGGAAGAGAGGGGTAGTGCTCTTAAGCACAAAGAAGGGTATAGGCTAAGATGTAGTTGTCCAAGAAAAAGGCTTACGGCTCAAAGGGGGAAATGCTAGGGATAAACGGGTCAAAGAGGGTCTATGATCCTTTCCTAAACCAAATGTTACCCCAAATTTCTCCTCAACAGTCAGTTTGGGCCAAGTTCTAGATCAATAATGCAATGCAATGAATTTTAATCTAGGATCACCACACAATGCACATGAAACAATGAGGACGACCTTGTTCTTACCCTGACTGTAAGCGCAAATTTTTTCAAGCATCACTAAGGCATAGTTGAGAGGTTCCACAAGAATTTATGATTTACCCGAAGTTAATTCTATCCATCATACCAATTTAACACTTGTCCCTTTCCTATGCACACTCCTAACTTTGTTGGTACCATGCCTATATTATGATGATGCTGTTTATTTGTGATTTTTGATAGATGGACAAACTCGAGGATAGGTTCCCCCTATTTTTTTCTTTTATATTTTATTCTTGTTTTTTGTTTTTTTTTTCCTTTTTTTTATACTAAATGAATTTTTTGTTATATTTGATAAAGTGATTTGAATGTAAAACGGGGTTAGTAGTTACCTTTACGAAGCGATATTAGAGCATTTGAATGTTAGACAGGCTTTGTGGTTACTGTTCCGAAGTGATATCGAAGTATAGAATGTTAGACGGGCTTCGTAGTTACCGTTATGAAGCGATATCAAAATATTGAATATTAGACGGGCTTTGTAGTTACCACTCCGAAGCGATATCGGAATATTTAATGTTAGACGGGCTTTTTGATTACCATTCCTAAGCGATGTCAGAGCAGTTGAATCTCCACACTTTAGGAGCATTTGACCATGGGAGTGACAGGAATGTAAATCTCCACACGATGGGAGTGACAAGAATGTGAATCTCCACGCAATGGGAGTGACAGGAATGTAAATCTCCACGCAATTGGAGTGACAGAAAAGTAAATTTCCACGTGATGAGAGTGACAGGAAAGTAAAGTATCCACGCAATGGGAGTGACATGATAGTAAAATCTCTACGCGATGGGAGTAAATTTTTTTTTGGTTTTTGAAAGAATGATACCGAACAGAAGGTTTACTACCTATATCATCAAAATGAGAATTAGGTCAAGCGTAGTTCATGGAGATTAAAGATAAAGGTGAGATGTTTTGGACTTTTGAATCTCCTCAACGAAGGAGGATAATATTTTGGATTTTTTTTTGACGTCTCCATGAAATACTTCTAGAGAAGCAATAGAGAGAGATATATGTACATGTTTCATTTTTGTTTGAAGTGATCTTTTGTGAAAATCTTCGGTCAACTGTGACTCAAGTGTCCAGACCTGACCGATTCATCCAGCTAAGCACGGGAAAAACTGTACCCATGACAGGTTGCCCATATATCTTGACACAAAGTTAAGAATCAGGTATTCCGTAGTTCGTGAAGATTGAGAATAAAGAAAGATATTTTGGTTTTTTTTTAAATTTCTTCAAGGGGAGAGGAAAATATTTTTTTGGATTTTGATTTTGATGTCTCACGGGGAGACTTCTGGAGATGCAACAGAGGAAGACATGTACCTATTTAATTTTTGTCTTTTAGAAATGATCATTTTGCGAAGATCTTCGGTCAACTGTGACCCTGCGGCACCACAGATATGGATAATCGAGCCGTAGGTGCGGATTGACTGGCAACGTTATATTTAGAAGGGTTTCGAGTTTTTCTCTCCTTTTTGGACTTGTGGAGATCGTCTTGGGGCGAGGTTTGAGAGGGATTTCACTTTAATTCAGGAGGTAAGTGACTTTGTATCACCTTTGTCCATAAATATTGAATACCCATTGATTTTACACCTAGATTATGTGGGTTTGAGGTGATATTTGGGGGATTTTGGAGTAGGTATTGGAGTGTAAGATTTGGGGATTTGAGTGTTGATTTGTGGTTGGAATTAGATGATTATGGTATGGTTGGACTTGTAGTTGAATGGATGTTCGAATTTTGTGAATTTTGTCGGGTTTTGAGGTGTGGGCCGGGGTTAACAATTCGGGTTGACTTTTTGAATTTGGTTAAAGTTCTTAACTTTATCGTATGGAATGAATTCCTATAGCTCATATTGATTATATTAAGTTGTTTGTGACTAGATTCGAGTCGTTTAGAGGCCGATCCACGAAGCAAGGGTCTGTTGGAGCATGGAGTTGCGCACTTTGACGTAAGTAACACTTCTAAACTTGGGACTCAGAGTGTAAATCCTTGGAAAACATGTTATATGGTTTGTGTTAGGGTGACACACATGATATGTGACGGGTGTGTGGGTGTACACTGTGGTAATCATGATTTGGTCGATTCTTTTGGACTGTATTGTTATCAAGTCTTTTTCTATCCGTGAATTTCTTACTTGTTATAGTAACTGAACTATAATTCATGTTAGAAAACACATGTTTAGGCTATGTGCTTATTTTGTTAAGGCCTAGTGAGGTTATTTCTGTTGTTTTGAGTTATCTGCTTTAACTACAATTATGTGCTCAGTCATGATCCTTCATTTGCATATCATATCTTAGTATTTGATTTCATTCATTGTTACATCACACATTATTATTTTATGGGCTAAGTAGTACGAGGTTGTGAGCCTTGAGACTTGAGACATTGATGACTGAGTTGCGGCTGAGAGCCGATCTGTGAATGTTATTGTGAATCGGGCTGCACGCTACAGTAGATCTTATAGGCTTTATATTAGCTCTTGGGCAGGATCCGCCCCTCCGGAGTCTGACATACCAGTAGTGAGCGCAAGCACAGTGATATCTACACGTGCTTTGGTGAGGGGCATTGATGCCAGGCACCCATACGGTGCTAAGTGACTGCGTGTGTGATGAGTGGGTAATTGAGATAGACTGATTGAGTACTCTGAGAGTGTGAGTACTTGGGAATACCACTGTGATACATTACATTTGACATGTAGGCATAGAGATGTAACATTCTTCATGCTTGCTGTAATTGACATATTTTATTAGTGCTGGGCTTTAATTGTTGAACTTGAAAGCATGCCTAAATTTCTGTACCCTGAACGAGCTGATTATGGAGTTTCACTAAGTTATTTATTGTCATTGTCATTATCTTATATGTGCTATCATTGTATTGGTTCGGACTGTACTCTTCTAAGCTCATCATTGCTTTTAGCCCAAGGTTAGTCCTATTACTTATTGAGTACATTTGGTTGGTTGTACTTATACTACACTCTGCACTTCGTGTGCAGATCCAAGTACTTCTTGACGCGGAGATCATTAGATCATTGCCAGCACTTGCTCGAAGACCTCAAGGTGGCTACTACGGCATCTATAGACCTTGACTCTTTTTTTTAAATTCTTTCAGTACTATTGTATTAGTTAGACAGTTGTACTACAGTTTTTTTTTATCTTGAGATGTTATAGTACTCGTGTACTTGATGACACCAGATTTTGGGATGTTCAAAGTAGAGTTTCAATTACCTTTATCATATATTTATGAGAGTTTTCCACTGTTGAGTTATTAAATCATGTTCATTCAATTGTTTGGCTGTTATGTGATTGTCGTCTTGCCTAGCAAGTGTGTTAGGTGACATCAGGACAGTTTGAGATTTTGGGTCGTAACAAGTTGGTATCAGAGAACTAGGTTACTTAGGTCTCACATGTTGAGCAGGTTTAGTAGACTCTTTTTGATCGGTACGGAGACATATGCACTTATCTTCGAGAGGCTACCGAACTATTAGGACACTTCACTTTCTTGTGTTTTTTTCATGCGAATTTGTTAATTCCTGAATCTTTATTTCTATTCTTTGATTCTCTCACAGATGGTGAGAACACGTGCGACTGGATCAGGCGGACGGCCACTAGTACCACCAGCTAGGGTCACGAGAGGCTGGGGCAACGGTAGAGGCAGAGGTGCGGCTCGTACTACCGCTAGAGCAGCACCTCTGGAGCCGCCGGTTGCTTAGCTAAGGCGCAAATACTAGATGTTGTTGAGCCAGTGTGACCAACTCAGGCACCAGCTGTTCTCATTGTGATCCCATGCCTTCAGGAGGCCTTAGCCCATAATTTACTGTGTGCATGAACCTGGCTAAGTTCCAGCTACACCAACCATTTCTCAGGCCAGGGGAGTTGCTCAGACTCCTACCGCCTGTTCTCCATAGCTGGTAGGTTAGAGACTCCAGACATCGAGGGTACTACCAGCCCAGCCGATTGCAGCTGTTGGGGCCGAGCTTGGCCCACCTATGAGTGATGAGGAGCATAAGAGACTAGAGCGGTTTGGGAGGCTTAAGCCTCTATAGTTCAGTAGGGCCAAGTAAGAGAATGCTCAAGATTTTATAGACAGCTGCCAGCGAATCCTTCACACAACAGGTATTTTGGAGACCAGTGTTGTTTTAAATACTACTTTACAGCTGACAGGGGTAGCCTACAGATGGTGGGAGGCCTATGAGTTGAGTAGGCTACCTGGCGTTGCACTAGTTACGTGGAACGAGTTATCAGTTCTCTTCTTAGAGAAGTTTGTTCCACAGACACACATAGAGGAGTTGTGTAGGCTAATTGAGCAACTACGCAAGGAAGGAATATAAGTGAATCAGTATGAGATGAGATTTTAAGAGTTGGATCGTCACATAGTATGGTTGGTTTCCACTGAGAGGGAGAGGATTAGGGGGTTCATTGATGGCCTAAACTATGGACTACGTCTCATCATGACCTGGGAGATTATGATGGTTGTGTGATTTTATGAGGTGGTTGATATTGCTAGATGCCTAGAGCTGCTTCACAATCAAAAGCATGAGGAGTGGTAGGAACGAGGCCTCGTAGTTCAAGTGGTTTCAGTAGTGCCGCATATGGAAGGCAGCCATATCACATCAGGGTCGTTCTTATAGGCCCGCTCAGATGGCTTGTCTGGTTCATTGTGGTTCATTAGCTAGCAATGGATCATACAGTGCCCGTCCAAGTCAGTCATCTTTCAATGCCCTCCTAGCTTAGAGTTCATCCCGCACTCAATCAGTTGAGAGTTCGTCTGCACCAGGTTCTTCTAGAAGTTATTCTGGTTCTTAGAGTCAAACTTAGTGTCCACCACCATTGTCGGATCGAGGCTGCTTCGAGTGTAGAGAGTTGGGCATGTGAGGAGGTATTGCCCCCGTCTTATGGGAGGCCCAGTTCAGCAGAGAGGTTAGGGTATGAGTTCCTCACCAGTTACTTCACCACCCTCTCGGCCAGCTCGGGCTCAGAATTAGGTAGTTCGAGGTCGTCCTTGAGGGGGAGATCGATTAGGTGGTGGTCAAGCTCAATGCTATGATTTTCCTGCCAGGCCAGAGGTAGTTTCTTCAGACGCAGTGATCACAAGGGTTGTTTCAGTGTGCCATAGCGATGCTTCCATATTATTTGACCCTGGTTCCACTTATTCATATATTTTATTGTACTTGGCTCGCTATTTGGATTTGCCCTATGATTCCTTAATTATGCCTATTCATGTATCTGCATAGTTGGGTTATTCTATTATTGTGGACAGTGTGTATCGGTCGTGTGTGGTAACTATTGGGGGATTAGAGACGAGAGTTGATCTCTCACTGCTTAGTATGGTTGATTTTGACGTGATTTTAGGCATGGATTGGTTGTCACCATGTCACACTATTTTGGATTGTCACGCTAAGACATTGACGTTGAAGACACCGGGGTTGCCTAGGGTTGAGTGGAGAGGTCCCTGGATTATGTTCCCAGTAGAGTGATTTCATACTTGAAGGCTCGACGGATGTTCGGGAAGGGATGTTTGGCATATTTGGCCATTGTGAGGGATGTTGGTGCTAATACTCCTACCATTGATTCTGTTCCGCTAGTGCGAGACTTTTGGGATGTGTTTCCTACAGACCTACCGGGCATTCTACACGATAGGGACATTGATTTTGGTATTGACTTAGTGCTGGGAATTCAGCCTATCTCTATTCCTCTGTATCGTATGGCACAAGCAAAGTTGAAGGGATTGAGAGAACAGCTTCAGGAACTACTTGATAAGGGTTTAATTAGGCCTAGTGTGTCTCCTTGGGTTTGCCGGTTCCTTTTGTGAAGAAGAAGGATGGTTTTATGTGTATGTGCATGTATTATAGGATGTTGAATAATGTTACAATTAAGAACAAGTACCCTCTACTACGCATTGATGACTTATTTTACCTGCTTCAGGGTGCTTGAGTGTTCTCTAAGATTTATTTGAGGTCTGGGTATCACCAGTTGATGATTCGGGACTGTGATATTCTAAATACGACATTCAGGACCCGCTATGGTCACTACATGTTCCTTGTGATGTCTTTGGGGCTGACCAATGCCCCAACAACATTTACGCATCTGATGGATAGTGTATTCCAGCCATATCTTGGTTCTTTTGTGATAGTATTCATTTATGATATACTGGTGTACTCACGCGGTCAGGTGGATCATGAGCAGCATTAGAGGATTGTACTCCAGGCCTTGAGGGAAAAGAATCTTTATGCTAAATTATCCAAGTGTGAGTTTTGGCTTGATTATGTGGTATTCTTGGGGCACGTGTTGTCCAATGAGGGGATCAAGGTAGATTCAAAGAAGATTGAGGCAGTTCAAAGTTGGTCCAAACCGTCTTCAGCTATTGAGATTTGGAGATTTCTTGGTTTGGCTGGATATTATTGCCGTTTTGTGGATGTTTTCTCGTCCATTGCTGCACCTTTGACTAGATTGACCCAGAAAGGTGCTCCATTCAGGTGGTTTGGGGCACGTGGTCTCCCTTTTGGTTTGCAGCACTTGTTTAAGCAAATGGATCTAAATTTGAGGCAACGGTGATGGTTAGAGCTATTAAAAGACTATGATATCACCATTTTGTATCATCCTGTAAAGGCCAATGTGGTGGTCAATGCCTCGAGTAGAAAGGCTATGAGTATGGGTAGACTTGCATATGTTTAAGCTAGTGGGAGATAGCATCATATGTTTAGGCTTTGGCCAACCAGTTCACGAGCTTAGTCATTTTTCAGAGCCTAGTCGGGTTCTAGCTTGTGTGGTTTCTCGGTCTTCTTTATATGAGCGCATCAGAGAGCGTCAGTATGACGACCCCCATTTGATTGTCCCTAAGGACATGGTGCAACACAGTGATGCTAAGGAGGTTTTTATTGGAGATAATGGGGTGTTGCATATGCAGGGTCAGCTTTGTGTGCCTAATAAGGATAGGTTGCGTGAGTTGATTCTTGAGGAGCCCCACAGTTCATGGTAATCCATTCATCCGGGTGCCACAAATATGTATTAGGACTTGAGGCAGCACTATTGGTAGAGAAGAATGAAGAAAGATATAATGGAGTATGTGGCTCAGTGCTTAAACTATCAGGAATTGAAGTATGAGTGTTTGAGGCCGAGCAGTTTGCTTCAGAGACTTCAGATTCCTGAGTGGAAATGGGAGCGTGTTAATATGGACTTCGTTGATAGGCTCCCATGTCCTTTGAAGAAATTTGATGGTATTTGGGTGATTGTGGACCGGTTGACTAAGTCCGCACATTTCATAGCAGTTGTGAGTAACTACTCTTTACCGCAAATGGCTGAGATCAATATTCGTGAGCTTGTTTGCCTTCACGGTGTGCCGATGTCCATTATTTCTGATCGGGGCACGCAATTCACATCACAGTTTTGGAGCAGTGCCGCGAGAGTTTGGCACACGGGTTGAGTTGAGCACAACACTCAACCCCTAGACGGATGGACAGTCCGAGCGCACAAATCAGATTTTGAAGGATATGATTCGTGCTTGTGTTATGGATTTCAGGGGTTCTTGGGATAATTTCTACGCTGTTGAGTTTTCCTAGAAGAACAGCTGCCAATCGAGTATTTAGATGGCTCCTTATGAGGCCTTATACGGGAGGCGGTGTCAATCTTCAGTTGGTTGGTTTGAGTCAGGGTAGGCTAGGTTGTGGGGCACGAATCTGGTTCAGGATGACTTGGAAAAGATCAAGTTGATTCAGGATCAACTTCGCACGGTGCAGTCTGGACATAAGAGTTACGGCGATCGGAAGGTTCGTGATGTTGCATATATGGTAGGTGAGAAGGTATTTCTCATAGTATCACCCACGAAGGGTGAGATGAGGTTCAGGAAGAAAGGCAAGTGAGCCCTCGGTATTTTGGCCCTTTTTAGGTGCTTGAGAGGATTGGAGAGGTGGCGTACAAGCTTGCATTGCCACCTACTCTATCGGGTGTTCAACTAGTGTTTCTTGTTTCCATGCTCCGGAAATATTATGGTGATCTGTCGCATGTTTTGGACTTCAGCATGGTTCAATTAGATGGAGATTTGACCATGATGTGGAGCCAATGGCTATTTCGAATCGGAGGCTTCAAAAGTTGAGATAAAAGAATATAGCTTCAGTGAAAGTTCAATGGAGAGGGCAGCAGGTTGAGGAGGCTACTTGGGAGACTGAGCGGGAGATGTGGAGCAGCTATCCGCGCCTATTTGAGACTCCAGGTATGATTCTAGACCCGCTCGAGGATGAACGTTTGTTTAAGAGAGGAGAATGTAACAACCTGACCGGTTATTTTGAGTAATGTAGTCTCGTTCTCCCATTTATTGCTTATTTTATGTTCATTTGTGGTAATGTGACTTGCCGGGTGGTTGGTTTGGTTCCGGAGATGTTTCGAAATAAATTGGGACAAATAGTCCCAAGGTTGGTAGCTTAGATTGAAATAGTTGACCGGATATTAACTTATGTGAAAAGACTACATAATAGATTTTTAACAATTCTGATAGCTTCATATGGCGATTTTGGACATAGGAGTATGTCCGGATATTGAATTGGAGGTCCATAGGTCGTATTGGCTTGAATTGGCAAAAGTTGAAAAGTTGAAGGTTTGGAAAGTTGAGAAGTTCGACCGAGAGTTGAGTTTGTTGACACCGGGCTCGGATTTTTGTATTGGGAGTTGGTCTACGTCCATTATGTCATTTATGACTTGTGTGCAAAATTTAAGGTCAATAGGAGATGGTATGGTATGGTTCTCCATTGGTTTTAGAAGATGGAAATCCATTAGTTTCATCACGCTTGAATTGAGGTAGGTTCGTTCGTTTGATGTCGTTTAATGTGATTTGAGGCTTCGGCTAAGTGCATATCTTGTTTTAGGATGTGTTGTATGTTTGGATGGGGTCCTGAAGGCCTCAGGTGTGATTCAGATTGAAATCAGATTGAGGTTTGGACTTGGAGAAATCTATTGGTTTCAGTTCTGGTGTAACCGCACCTGCGAGGTTTTGGCCGCAGGTGCAGAGATGCAAAAATGGCCATGAGGTCGCAGAAGCAGTTATGGGATGAGCTGGGATGTTGCGCAGGTGCGAGAAATTTTCCGCACCTACGAGCTCGCATGTGCAGGAAGCTGGTCACAAAGGCAGAAATTGTCGCGACCCAACCTCGGGGGCCCGCGACCGGGCACCGAACCCTGCTTGCAGAGTACCGGCGAACCCTGTACATGACTACCTTTATTATTCATAAGGTGCACATACTAGCCAACACGGCAATAACGACATGAACCCTGTTGACAATAATAACATTAACCTGTTAACTAGGATAGCATAAACTTTTCGACAATAACCTGTCATACCATAACATACATTAACCACACATCATCAACCGGGCTATATACAAAACCACACAACAAAATAAATACCTTGCCGATACGGCAATTTAACTTTACATAGCCCAACCCTTAACTACACATAACTGACGTTTGTCTATTGAGCCTCTAAGGAGTGAGTACATATATACCAAAACATAACCTACGTCGGAACAGGACTCCGACATGCCCAAAAACTTTACACAAAAGGCATACCCAAGTATAGCAGGTCCGGAAGATGAACCCTGCTATGTCTGCTGATCTGACAACCTACTGCGGTGGAGGATCGTCGCCTGTCAATCTATTCGGACCTGCAGCACGATATGCAGCGTCCACAAACAAAGGACGTCAGTACGGAATATGTACTGAGTATGTAAGACAGGAATGTAACTGAAACAGTAACATAAACAACATGATAAATCACAATACTCATAACAATGGAATTTGCCTTTGAGGCGTCATACCTTAGCATATTCATTATAAGACTTATTTATATCCTTTCAAGGTTCATACATACGCATTCTATTCATCGGATGAATTTCGTATTCATCACTTTAGTTCATTACGGCGTCGCTATGGGCTCCTTACCTTTAAGTCAGTTACTTCACACACATGCATCTCATAATCATCATAATTAAACAATCACATGTATGTGTCCATATAGGACTACCATCCATAAGTATGCCTCTATGGGCTTTAGTAATAGTCATCATAATTATCATCTTTTACTTCCTTTATTGATAATACTAGTATTATTATTATTATTATCTTATCTTCCCCAACTGATCAGTGGAGCGTACCCATCCGACATATAGTCCGGCATGGTATTCGTGTGCATTCCCAATAGGTGTCTACCCGGTACGCGTAACCGGTGTACGTATCTTTTCATGGCCCGGCCGAACTCGTCAGGGCTCGGTGTACTTATCTTTTCATTGCCCGGCCGAATGCGTCATGGCTCGGTGTATAACTACCCGTCCAGCTATTGCTCGGCCCGGTGTACGTTCTCTTTATATATATATATATATGTTTAGTTGCACCTTAAGTGCCAAACAACTATTACGTATGCAGCTCATTTAATCGTTTCTCCCTTAGATGGGATCATACAATTCAATCATATACAAGCACACATAAACATTCAATTCATAGCAATCTCACACAAGGCTTAGGTTCTTTCTTGTCATTCTCATTACTTCTTCTTTCACGTAGTAACATAACACGTAGTTCTTATATCGATTATACTCGTGGGGTGTCGTATTGCCAAATGAATAGCAACATATAGAAACCCTCAATAGAAAGAACAATACGAGCTTTCTTAGCTTGTAAGAGTAGAGCAATCTTTTGGGATTTCTTTGAGACATTGTAATTGACAGGAATCGTGCAAAAGAAAGAACGGTATAGTCTTACATACCTGGAATGTTTATCTAGCATCCGCTTCCAAGCTTATGGAAGTGCGTAGAATTCCTTAATCTACAATTTTGGGAACAACCCAATCATTACTTACTATACTTCATACTACTATTCATAGTTTATGAAGTTCAAGTGATTCTTTCCCCCAATCTCTTCCTTCATAGCCTTATTAAACATGTTTATGACACATGCAACTCAAAATCGTTCATGACCCACTCTATTGGTGGTGATTAATTCAGACCCATAGCTTTCTTTCTCATTTTCATGGATTCCTACATGCATGTGATGGATTCCCAAGAATCCCTAAGTAAATGGGTGGAAGAACTTACCTTGCATGTTGGTTAGCCTATTTCTCTTCCTCGATTCTTCAATCTTTAAGTTTGCCTTTGATTTTGGGTTTGCAGGAGGCAAGCTTCAGCTAGGGCTTCTTCTTTCTTCTTCAATTTTTATGCATTCTTCTTTGATTTCTTGTGTTTGGATGAAGAAGAATCAATTTGGGCTTAGGGGTTCCTTGAGAGATGTTCTTGGGGAGCTTTCTGATATTTTGGGGTCTAATAAAATGAGTAATGAATGAGTTTAAGTCCCTTATATAGGTCAAAGAGTCTGAAGTTTAATTTCAGTACAATGTCGATTTCGCGACGTGGGGGAGGGATTTCGCGGTTCGCGTTTTGGGTTTCGCGGTTCGCGTTTTGGTCGCGAAATGCGACCTATGTTCTGCTTCAGTTCGCGACGGGAGGGGTCAGTTTCACGGTTCGCTTTTCCATTTCGCGAACCGCGTTTCTGTCGCGTTTTTCGCCTGGGCTCACTGTCCGTGTTCGCGATGGCCTTGTTGATTTCGCGAACCGCTTTTCCCATTTCGCGGTTCGCTTTCCTTCACTTTGCCGTCTCTTTTTCGACAAGAGGCCAACCCAGGCTTCTGCCTCACTTCGCGACAGATTCGCGATCCGCATGTGTGTTTCGCGGATCGCGTTTTTGACATTGGGAACGCTTTTTGTCCCTTTTGTTCTTTTCCTTATTATTTTCAACTCTTTTCAATACTTTCTTGCTTTTGAGCCCTTACACATATACCATATCATAACTCAACTAGTAGATAATATTACACTCTTACGCCTTTCGTCCATTTTGTTTTCCCGCCTTTTTTTTTTTTAAATAAAATTTTCAATATATTTCAACCATTCTTCTTATTCTTAGGCCCATACACACTTACCACATTACGGCATAGTCACATAGGTGAATTTACGGGGTATCACACTCTCCCCCCCTTAGAAACATTCGTCCTCGAATGCGAGGATACACATACAACAGAGCAAACAATATTAAAAAGAAGACATTAACAATAAGATTCCTACTTACCGCTTAAGGCGTTTCTTTCATTGTATTTTTGAGCTCTTTCAGCATCATCATTAATCACATTCTGAAATAAATACGGGTACTTAGATTTCATTTCTTCTTCAGCCTCCCATGTCATTTCTTCTACATTTTGATTTCTCCACAACACTTTAACAGAAGCTACCTCTTTTGTTCGTAGCTTACGGATTTGTCTATCCAATATGGCTACGGGAACCTCTTCATATGATAGATTCTCCGTAACCTGTACATCATGGATGGGGACGATCTGGGAGGGATCTCCAATACACTTCTTTAACATTGACACATGAAATACTGGATGGACGAACTCCATTTCTGAGGGTAGTTCTAATTCATAAGCCACATGTCCGATCCGCCGAAGGATTTTATACGGACCAATGTATCTGGGACTCAATTTGCCTTTCTTTCCGAAACGCATGACACCCTTCATGGGTGAGATTTTCAAGAACACCCAATCATCAACCTGAAATTCTATGTCACGACGTCGGACATCTGAATAAGACTTTTGTCTGCTTTGTGCTGTCCTCAATCGTTCTTGTATCATTTTCACTTTCTCAATAGCTTGGTGGATTAAGTCCGGCCCATGTAACTCAGTTTCACCAACTTCAAACCACCCAATTGGTGATCTACATTTTCTCCCGTACAAGGCCTCATATGGGGCCATCTTTATACTTGAGTGGTAACTGTTGTTATAGGCAAACTCTATGAGTGGAAGATGGTCATCCCAACTTCCTCTGAAATCTAGTACACATGCCCGTAACATATCCTCAAGTGTCTGGATAGTACGTTCAGCTTGTCCGTCAGTTTGTGGATGGAAAGCTGT
>MCJB01000096.1:0-20220 GCA_002018475.1 Nicotiana obtusifolia
CATCGGGAGTTTTGGCCTTCCGAGCCGCCATTTTCTTCCTCTTCTTTTTCTCGGGCTCGGCATGATCAGGAGCCCTTATTCTTTTCTTTCCTCCCTCCTTCACCGATGTGGGAAGAGGACGAGGAACCGTCCCACTAACAACTGTCGACCTCAACTCGGCATCTTTCGATAGGCCTGCAAAATGGAAGTTATAAAGTATCAATGTTGAGTATTGATACCGATCGATCTGAGAATCTGAGCATAGATGAAGTTTACCATGGTTCTTGGCCTCCCAGAGACCTTTGGATATCTCTCTCCAGGCCCGTTCAGAATATGATCTTTGGGCCACGATTTTTCTAACCCAGTCTTTCAAGTCATAGGTCACGCCGGTGACTGGCGGACGGATGCACATGATTATGAATCAGTTATATGTCAAAAATCAGTAATGAAAGGATTAAGTATAGGAATACTTACGCGTCACGTTCCACTTCTCAGGGAACGGCATACTATCAGCAGGGATCAGATCGGAAGTTTTTATTCGGACATACCGGCTCATCCAACCCCGATCCTTGTCCTCGTCTATGCTCGAAAACGGGGCCTTACTGGCCCGGCGAGCTAATTTGATCAGTCCCCCTCGGAACATTTGGGGACTTTACAGCCTGAGTAGATGGTCGAGGGTGAAAGGATGCCCCTCCCCCCTCGACCTTATCTATAAAGAAACAAAAAGGTAGATTATACGCCATACGGAGGGATGCATTTGAGCTAAAGTAACTTGATACCTCCTACAAAATTCCACAATCATAGGATCTACAGGCCCTAATGTGAATGGATAGGTGTACACACTAATATACCCCTCTACGTATGTGGTTATGGACTCGTTGAGGGAAGGTATTATTACTTCTTTATCATCCCAATGACAATCGGCCTTGACACTGTCAAGGTATTGTGGGGTAATGGAACTAATATAGTCTGAAACTGGTTCACCTCGACCGGGTACAGAAGATGGCTTCTCGACTTTAAAGTCAGTACCTATATAGCACCCCGTTGGTATGAAGGCCTTCAATGGAGGTTCCGCAGAAGGTTCCTCAATACCGATGGGCTCAGCCTCTTCAACGGGCTGAGCAGGGGACGATTGTCTATGGGGAACTGACTTAGATGTTTTAGCCATGGAAGTAAAAGGGAGCAGAAGGATTCAGAAAGATTTTGCGATGAAGAAGATGAACAGTCTGCTCAGAGGAGATTCAAAAGAGACAAAGTGAGTTAATATGTGAAGACAAAGTGAGTTAATATGTGAGGACAAAGTGAGTTAATACGTGAAGACAAACAGACTAATCTGAAGGGGAAGGAAGTATTTATACTTTTTCAAAAAGGCGGAGGCACAAAGCACGAGGTACGCGGCATTAAATGCACGCATTTAATGCAATGGAAAAGTACTAGGTTCTGCAGAAAAGGGTGCGCAATGATTGCCTACATCGACGGTTGTGCGCGTCATTATGATGTCGTCATATATAAAATCTTTTTGGGGATCGGCGACTTTGGCGATTGTGTTTTCATCACACGTTTTGTGATAAGTATCGATCGTCTGGGTAGTGAGCTCGAGATCCGATAATTCATATTATTTTTTGTCCTTACTCTCCAATAAACGAGGGGACTATCTGTATTGGGCTGGATACACCTAAGTGAAGTCGGGTTCGGGTACAATATGAGACCGGATTGCCCTGATCTGGGATCAGCAAGTCGGTCACGCGGGATGGAGTAACCGAAATAAGACAACCGGTATAGTCGGCCAGGAGACGTTTCGTGATTGAGAACCGGCTCCAACCCGAACATCTTGCTAATCATCGGATATTTCGCCAGAATTAATTATCTCAACCATTATGGCCGTTATGCCGTCATTTAAGGGTATTAAATCCCATAATTAATGGGGTTTTCCTTGTAATCAGTTCCCTGCTTTTATTATAACTCTTACACTTACCTATGACTTTAACACTTGCCTATAAAAAAGGGAGAGATCCTTCATTGAAGGACGACTTTTTTTTCTCATCATACAAGGCAGTTTACTTTTATCATTCCTTACCATCTCTACTGTTCTTCAGAACTCAATATTAAGCTCTCTATTACTGTTTGTCGAAATACTATTCCATTACATACGATTCTTCGTTAATTATCATATATTTACGGTTTGATTGCTCTATCTCTCTTATAGTACTCTGATTACTTACTACATACTTTTATTTGGTATCAAACTAATTTACGGATCCTTAGCTCTACGAACAAATTCAATTGTTATCCGATTTTAAGGGTAAACACAACTCTTGCCACAATAATTAAACACAAAATCATTATTCTTTAAAAATAATTTTTAGAAGTCGTTAAATAAATTGTCCCCTCACCTATGAACACAAACATGGTAAAACTTGCTTTCAAATAGAACATAATAAAAATATGTTTGGATTACACATCGTAGGGCTGTGAATTCCATTAATTTTGTAGAGGCAAACCGAATAATTAGATCTCAGCTAACCGGTGAATTTATTTATTGCTACTCAACAGTAGTTTATATACAATAAAGAGTGGAACCTAATCTCACTGAACAATGTAAGTGCTAAAAGTGTGTCTCACCACAGAGATTTCACTAGTGTTTACACGTACATCTTAAAATGTGACAGTAAGTGGAAACAATAGAATAAGCAGATGCATTAGCATTCATCCCCAATCAGATTACAAATGCATTATCGAGTAGATCGTCCTCCTTCACCTTTTACCAAATCCAAGCCATGTTCAAGGAAATTACTTGTATCAACAAATTTGACTCCAAAAATGTGCACAAATCCTGCAACAACCAGACTCATGCTACGAATTCCTCAAAAGAGTACCTTGACATCCATCTCCATAAATCCTACTCTACTGTTTCCAATTCACAACAGAGGGCTGAGAGGATGTGCAAGTTTTTTTTGGTTATCTTAATTATGAAAATATGGATTTTAGATTGAAAACATACAATGTAAAAAGGACACAGGCAGCGTTAAAGCTATTTAATGGAAAACACCTTTTGTCTAGGGAAAATTGAGTCAATTCTAAAAGACAAAATGAACCTAAAGGTGTAATCAAGAAGTAAAAACATGCCTGCATGCAGAAACGCTTGTAAGTTGACACACAGAACCATGTTGAGAAGTCCACCAACATGAAACAACTTCTCAAATAAGTAACATTTAGAAGAATATGAAGAATAGTGCAAAAGTTCATTAACAAGTGAAGTTAACAGTCGTACATCTTTTGGAAATCTGTCAAAACTTAGTAGCTTAAGATTTTGTTTTTCCTCATCATGCAACAAACTATCTTATCGACTTGCTTCAACCATGTCATTGCCCAAATTTCTCCAAGCTTTACACATGAAAATCATCAGCTACTCAAGTCTTTACAGTACTTCAACCCTAGACAAGTGCCTTCTCAATATTCACGCGCACTCCTAAATATAGGTTACCTACCATATCATCTCAATGTGGAAATATGTCCCACAGTATGGTTAATGAACAATATGGTTAGAAGATGAAATCCACACTCTGCTTCTTGGTTAGATTAAATAGTCTATTATCTCCGTAGGGATGACATCCCTTTAGATTGCTGATGTGGTCTCTTGCCATGCATCCCACTGTCGCTCATACTCCCTTCAACAAGATCATCATGTACTTCAGAGAACTCATTTGTCCATGAGTTCAGCGGAACAAGATAACTGTCATCCTTCGAGTTCCTCCTCCTCTCTTCATACCGTTTTACATTTTCTGATATCTGATGAAAAGTCCTATTTATTTTAGCAATCCCTCTTTCAACTGGTTCCGCAACATGAGATACTGTGAACCTCATATCATCAATTATCTAAAAGACGTGACATCAGAAAACACATCAGTTCCACAGCCAGAGAAAATCAAGAATACCTAAAACAACAAACGAAGACATCAAGGAATAAAAATCTTACTATTTCACCACTTCCAACAACTACATCACGAACACTCTGATGGAATTTTAAACGCTTCTCTCTCTCTTCAGGCCGAGAAATGCGTATACGGGTAGACCTTTCACAGTCCTGAACTTCCTCTGGGTCTGGTGGGGTGTCCAGAGCTGCATAATCTGACAGTACAGCAACATTCCTGACACATCTTTCTCCACGCTTGTAAGGCACTGCTGGGAAAACATAAAGATGCACCATAGCAGCAATACCCATCTGTTTTTACAAGAAAAGATTAGATAATGTATTAAATAATTGTCTAACATCAGGTCACCAAATAATTTGAAACATCACAAAAAGACCTTATCCAGCTACTTCTATTGTTCGCAAAAGGGTTTCGCTATGAAATAACAGGCAAAAGCAAAATAAATTGGTACAGATTGCCAGACCATATAAAATATTACTCCCGAGATAATGGCTCTCATGAGAAAGAAAATCTGGTAAAACCTCCACCCAGTAAACCCTAACTACAGTCCTTTTTGACAGGGAAAATAAGGTAGTCAGGGTTTACTGGGTGATAGGAATGCAGTTAACCCTACTACATCCCTATCAGATTGAGAACATAAATAATGATCAGGGCACATGAAGAGTATGTTCCTGCCATAAGTGACTACACATTTTTCTCTACTCTGTTCTAAGAGGATATTTGTGGCAGCTTATAGCAGAATTTGTGGCTTTAAGCGGATAAACATTTCAAGTATCATTCCTAGGCTTGATACTTTTCGAGCGCTTCAATACAGGCCAATGGAATTTGAAAAACTAATGGACTCACATGTCCGAAACCCAAACTGCAGTATTCCAATGTGGAAAACATAATCATACACAGATCAAGCTGTACAATTCCATTTTGAGAGCATGATATATTCAGCATGTTTTTGAAGGTACGACACCGGAAAGGCACTATGCAGAAGTCACCTTTGATTTATCCCATATCATGGCATCACCAGGTCTTTACTCACATCAATCTCAACCTTCACTTCATCTGTCTGTTAATTTGCACAACCAATACTTCAGCCAGCAGATCAAGGGATGACAACTGACAAGAGCAAAGGCATAAATGCACTAATCATTACTATGGGTAGGTAATTTTCAACTTTCTGTACTCCAGTGTTATAATCTTACACTTCACAAGATTAAAAATTGTTAACTAGCCCTTTAAAAGGCATTCCCGGTTCCCAGATTTCTTTGTTCTAAAATGCAGGTGTTAAGCTCAAAAAAGAAGTGTCACCTCAATCTGTCCTGAGCAAGCTAATTTTAGGCTAGGGTTCTATTGATTATATGCTTTAAAGACTTGGCATGTCTTTATACAATTATACTTGTCAACTGCTAGGTTTATCAATGTCATGCATTGCCTTGGTATATGAAGCATATTGTTGTAGTAGGCGATACCCCCAATAACTTTACGATGGTTGCCCACAAAATACTGTAAATATATAATTTCCAAAATTTACACTTTCTAGCGTAGATGTGACTTAATCCTTATTCTACCAAGTTAAATTTTATATTATAGCTCATTTATATTTAGTTTTACAAGCATATTTTTCATTTTTTGTTAATTTGTATTTGCGTTTTTTTGTTTGCGATTGATTCATAAAATATACAAGGGTAACATGAACCGATGCTACATAGGTTCATTGAGGATTATGCGTTACTTATATAAGATATTCAGGCATTGTTGACTGGCATAAGATGGTCTACTTGTTTGGGAGCCTCAAAGTGTGTAGGAAAAATCCTCCTTTCTTGGTATCCCATTTTTCCTAAGGTTTAATTACTATGTTCGTTCTAGGTTTAATCACTGAAAATATCATGCAAGAGCGCTAGGCATGATATTTTTAGTGATTAGTACTTAAACCTAGAAAAAATATGATACCAAGAAAGAAGGAAGGTTTCTTATACACACTTTAAGGCTCTCAAACAAGTAGACCATGTTACGCCGGTCAACAATGCCTGGATATCTAATATAAGTAACACATAATCCTCAATGAATCAATGTAATTGCGGTTCATGCTTCGTTTGTATGTTTCATGAATTCATCGCAAATTAAAATTACACAAATACAAATAAAGAAAAAAAAGAAAAATGAACCTAACTAAATATAAATGAACAACAATATAAAATTTAACTTGATATTGTATGGATTAAAATCACATATATGCGTGGAAATTTTGAATTTTGAAAATCAAAAATTTTACACTATTTTGTGGGCACCCACTGTAAAGTCCTTGGGCATGCACCTACTACAACGGTGGGCTTCATCCACCAAGGCAGTGCATGGCATTTATAAACGTAATTTGGCAGTTGGAAAATATAATTACATAAAGAAATGTCAAGTCTTTAAGTAGTGTTGATGCATCTGATCAATAGAATCTTAGCCTAAAAATTTAGTTTGCTTAGGACTAATTAAGGCGACACTCTTTTTGAGCTTAACGCCTACACTTTAAAACATATCAAGTCTCCCTGCCTGTACACTGTCCTCCTCACTGTCCTCCGTTGCAACCCCATGCCCCTATATATAATCCCCAACTTCATTTGCCACCCTCCTTTTTTAAAACCTTGGCATATAAGAAGTTAGATCTAATCAGCTCATCTATCGACTCGACTGGAGATATAGATACCATATATAAACTCAGATCTGATATTCCATTAAAGCGAAATTATGCTTCCCTCATGAATCACTAACTGCAAGGTTCAACAGTAGTTTTGGTGCAAGATCAGATCACTATTCAGTCAAAATCAGAAGACCAACACTGCATGTCTTCTGCATTTTGATAACAAGTATCTTTCATGGAGAAAATTCAATTTCATTGAAGAGCATATAAGACAGAGAAGGAGGAGAAATGTTGGCAAAGGGACTCTGCGGAATGGACGGTAAGGAAACTCAAAATTCAATTGGGATAGATGGTGACTTGTACAATGAATAGTTAAGGTTTTTTCTGAAGCACAATAAGTAACTTTTGGTCCAATGAATTGTTTTACTTTTATGCATATTTTGGGAGTGCATAACCATTGCCTTTAACGAATGAACTCATATAAAAAGGCAGGAAATATTTTCAAAGTTGCCGCCCAGTAGGATAAGGACGGTAGACCAAGTCTGAAACATCAAGCACATTATGTATGACTTCGAATGATAAGCATACGCCCGCAACAATTAACAAAACAGATGTAAATAAACTGAGAAATTTAGCTTATCCGAGCAGAAACCTAAATTTTTCACTCAGACCACCCTCTACCTTGTTAGACATTGTCCACTGCAGCAGGTGGTTATCTGTTCTCATTTTACTTCCCTTCCATACAAAATTTATTCTGATCATGTCCAATATTGTAACTATCTTGGAAAGCATCGGACGTAATGTCATCATGTATGTAAGAAGGAAATCAAAAATTGCATTTATCAGGACAACCCTGTCACGAAGAGACAAATACAAAAATACTCTCCCTTCCAGATAGAAAGTCCACTCTCAATCTTTTATAACCTACTTCTAGTGGCATTCCAGGGTAGGTTGTGATGAAAAATTCGACTTGACAGGTTGTCCACCAATCTTGTAATCCTATACCTCTTAAACAGGGAACATGACTTTTCATCATGTTGATATGTAAACTTAATACGGCTTAGAATATTAGCGAAATGAGCCTTTGATATCTCAACCGGGATTCTTCAGCACCACATATTATTAATGTATCAACTATAGAATACCACTATATTTGTAACCCAACACAAAACCTCTTATCCTAGTTTTAGTCTTAACCTTATACATCATCTTAAGAAGGCCCTTGCAATACTAGCAAAAAGAGAAACAGCGAAAGGTCTTCCTGCCTTAAGCCCCTCTGTGCAGAGAAATCCAGCGACCATCAACAATTACAAAGAACACCACCCTAGACACATAACTGTTTCCACCTGACCATTTGTGTCTTAAAGTCCCATTTTCTTCAACATAATCATTAAAAATAACCAACATGATCATAGTCTTCCTCAATATCTAATTTTCATATCAAACAAGGTAGGACTAGCTTTGCTCTACCTTTTGTCAACCTTTTACGAATGGCAGGGAACTCAAAAGCATTCCCATATAATTAAAGCGCTCTTAACAAATCGGCCTATAATCCTTTAATGTAGGGACTCTTGTCTCAAAAGATCACAATGCCCTCATTTTTCCATTGACTCCTAAAGCATCACCTACCTATTAGGTCAGAGCTGTCTCAAATTTCTCACCTCCCACTCTTCGATTTTTGTCGATAGGGAACAATATGCATCTGAATTCCGATTAAGTATGAGTAACCTGATAAGCTTACTTTCGCCCTGCTGCTCAATCCCTTGTATTCCAACTTAGTATCCTTATCTTCATCTTTCACTGCATTGGTGCCATCTTTCACTGCATTGGCCTTGACCATCATTGCTTATTTATGCCTATTACTGTACGACACATTTAACTCTAGCTTTCAGCTCCCAGACACTTTCGTCTAAAAGTTGAAGGAATTCTGCAACACATCATTTTTCCTCCCCAAACACCCTGTTCGATCTTCTAAGATAAGGCAAGTCAACAAGTGCCTCATAGAAGCTCTCAAACTGGGCTCCCCAATGTCTACCCAATCCACGGACATTCTTTTTTTTTTTTTTTTTAAAGAGGCAAGATTTTAATAGAAAAAACAGTATCAAGCTGGTACTGTAATAGTACAAAGATAATGTTGGTTACAGAACACTAGAAACCTAAGGTATCAAGCATGTCCAGCATGTTTTGAAGAAAAGGACATTTGCCTTATCAAAATCAATATGTAAGTACTATTCAAGCGAAAAAATTGTCTAGGGGCTTGGACATCAGGTTTCACCTCGAGGAAATGAAAGTAGGTACACCATGTACGCAATTTAAGGTATTACCATGTTCCACTACTGACATTGCGCTTTTATTAGCCTCCTTTTACTCGAAGTTGTTGCTGCTCAGTGACTGCTATTTAGCTGCCTATGTTTAGCTAGTCTTCTCAAGAGGAATTAGGACTTCAAAATTTCTGATTAGTAGTCTAGACTCTAAGGAGCTCTTGAGAAGCCCCTAAATCAATCTGTGACGGTCATCCAGGATCATATTTATGTTGATGTAACCACACTTGAATCGTTGGGCCTTTAGAAGTCCTAAGCCCTTGATTGACTTCTCTCAACCAAGGACTTCGCTGGTCGCAATTAATTTTTGGGCCTAAATAATATCTCCATGTTTTGGCGATCTTTACATGAGCCTTCAATGTGTTTAATGCTCTTATTCTTGCTACCAAGAATCTCCTTCCACTATTCATGCAGTGTGATCAATGCTTAAACTTGTTCTGCAATTCAAATTTTGAACATATTTCATTTTACGAAAACAAGTCCTTGCGATGTGGATAACGGGCACACTGATCTTTGAGAAACATAATATCTGCCTCTGCTAGAATTGACTCCTTGAGTTGGAGGAATTAATTCAATATCATATCTGTTCTGCATGAACCAGAATTTCCACCTTGCCCACTATCTCAAGTAGAATTATAATAACTTTTCTTTAAATAAGTATCTCCATTACGATTGAATAGGAATTCTTACTCTCTCAACTTCAATGACAACATCTGATAGAATAGGCTTGGGGGACCACCGGACACAAATACATGCCCACTAAAGGTGGGCTCCAAGTCTTTTCGATGGCATCAGTCTCCAGAAATCCCAAGCATTATCACCATGTTCTGGTGTTCACTTTTCTGGTACATGTTTTGGGTGTTCAATTCACTGGCTGCAAGTAGAAGTCAGCAACCACCTGCGCAGAGACACTTTATGATTGTTCCAATACACATCACCCATCATAATTCCTTAATCTATGACCCACAAAGGAATTGCTTGTGATTCATCCCTTTTCCCGCAGCAACCCTCCACATTCTATGCACCCATCTTCTACTTTTGTGCTAGTCAGCCTCTCTTCTTCAATGTTTACCAAAGCCAGCAAACATATTTGCATTACTCCCCTTCCTAGGTTTGATTAAAGCTTCAATCTCAACCACCATTATCATCTGACATATATGGCATCTTTGACTTCAATGTTATTTTGCAGCAAATCATTCAATGCTGCAACCTATGTATGTTTTTAACTTGTAGCCTTCTTAACCAACTGATTAGTTACTACCTTGATTCTTGAATTTTTGAATCTTTCCAGCTAATTCTGACCAACCTCAAATAAGTAAAACTCCAGGAAAATTGTCTGGCTCTTTCTCGTACCCAAAATACAAATAAATCTACCAAGATTGTGCAGTACAATAATCATACATGTTGCTTTTGTTTCATCAATATGACAGATTCCTCCCGCTCCTTCGGAGACCTCTGTATGATGCTGGTAATCATAGAGAAATGTTGTCGCTAATACTGATACAACTGTCTGAAACTTTTCTTCTTTCCAACCATGTATATCAAGGCGAATTTTTTGATCAATTTTCCAGGAATTCCTTCCCAACATAAATAAGTTTATTTCCACGATCCGAGTCATAAGAGTTAATTGATTTATATTTCTTCAAGGCGTAACCTAGGACTCCACAAGAGATTGCTATATCATCATCTTAATTGTTATTTACATTTGTCTTGAGTTAAAAAAAATATTAGAAATGATCTTCTCTATTAGTTAGATACAGGGTTAATCTATTAGACATGACATTATCTCTCTGTCAAATAAAAGTCTTAACTTGTTTTATCTTTTTAGTTGGAGATAACTTTGTTTAAAAGACATGAGTGATAGTTGTCCCTCTCTTTGTAGCTATTCTTCTTCCTCTCTGTTTCTACTCCCTTTTGGTACTACATCACACACAAGCTATACTTCAAATGTCAACTTCAGCAGTTAAGTACCACCTATGAGCAGCTCAAAGAAAACTGTTCCATGATGCGATTAAACTGTACAAGCCCAATATGTTTTGTGATATGGCTTTCGGCGTCCTCAATTTAGTTTTGTCACTCCCCTTCCCCACACTTTAACTAATTCTAGGACATCTCAATATGAGCGAGTAGAGGCATAAAGAGCCATACCAATTTATCAAAAGAATTAATCTATACAACCTAAGAGCACTATGTCCTTCACTTTAATACAGAAAAGTTCACAGCCAGACTGCTCCAGCAGCTCATTGATGCAAACTGAAAAAGAGCACATATTCTACAGCAAAATTTATCCTTTTTTTCCATGAACCTCTGCTGGCCCATGAAGTAGAAATCAGGCAATGATCAGTTTACAAAGATAATTACATAAACAAAACCGACCTCAAGACAGATGATATAGTCCTGGATCCGTGTCTTCAATAATTGTGCCAAAGAACCTTTGAATGCTCCAAATGACAAAAGAAAGGCAACAGCTATACCTTGCCACCACGTCAAGAATACAATCGACTTGAATACAAGAAACTTCGCCAACGGCTTAATCGGTGCTAATTTATTCTTGGTGACTGAATAAAACTGCACAAGGCAATATAGAGCCCAGGTCTGGCTAAAATTAAGGACAACTGCCAAATACGGGTAGCTGCAAGAATTAACACTCAGATTAACGACATGCTTATGCTCTCATGACATTTCTAATATAGTGGATAAATTGAATAAGAATCAATCCAGAGGCTAGGATAGAAATCTACAGTAGAAGAGTCACGAAACAGGTGGAATAAATACTGATATCTTTGGAGTATGACAGGAAAACCTGGTAGACTTACGCATATCTCCACTCAAATTTGCCTTCACCATAGATGCCAAAAAATTGAAAAACCATAGCCAGTAAAGCACATATCATCTTAAGTATCATCTGGAAAAAGAATTCTCAATTCAGTACATAGAAGCTTGACGAAACTCTCAAATCCAGAGGCAAATTACTAGAGGGGAACATACATATTGCACTATCCCAATTTTTACTGCTTGATAAAAGTCAGGACCAAGATGCCACTCCCTGATTATGCAATTCAATGGAAAAGGGTGTTCAACAACTCCATATGCATAGGCATCATCCAACAGAGGCAAGCTGGAACTTACAACACTTTGACTTTCCATAAATTCGATTGTGTTTTTCTCTCCACCTAGTTCATGTAGCTCATATGAGAATTATGTTTAAAGAAAGAAACTTTATAAAAAAGCTAGCAGAATTTTATCCAGTAGAGAAACACTGAGAGGGGAGACAATCATATAACCCCACTGCAAAACAAGTTGCAATAGCAACATGAATGGAGCAACATTTGGAAAAGGTTATGTGAATAATAAACACAAATATAGAAACACTATCAAACTCCAAAAGGAACCTTATCATTGACTGCCTGTCATCAAATTCTGGCTGAGTAGATCTTGCAAGAAGCTTGTAATTAAGGCACTTAAATTTTCAATGAGAGCATTTCCCATGGGACAACTTAATAGGAGAAGAGGACAACAACCTATGTCTGAAGACATACCTAAGCAGGCTATCAGATACCTCTCGAAGCAATATAATGCAAAAGCCTCGTAACAATCACGTATGATCTCACAGTTGAATGCGGCATTCGAGTCCAGTAGAGATAAGAACTGTCAGGTAAAAGCAAGAACTGTGGTCAAGCATTGAACCACTCGCCTTACCAAATCATAAACATAAAGGACGACAACAAAATAATTTGTAAATTTAGGGTGATGGTCATACCTTAAAATTAGACGTATTATGTATAGGATGTTGAAGGATGCACTCAATTCAAGCTTAACTTAAAATACCATTTTTTTAAGATATCTAATTGCAGATTGCAGAAATGAGAAAACCTGAAGTGACTTGGATTTTCTTATCTTAGCGCTACTTTACAGTATTGTCCTTATCAATTAAGAGATTTAATAATAATAATAACAACAACAACAATCATTGCTCAACGTCTCAAATTGTGTTCAACGAACTTAAAAGACCATTTCCAAAGAAACTGGCGAAAAAAGCTAGCAGCCAAGCTAAAGGTTATCTTACCGATTCCAGTGCATAAACAGGAACCATTAAGATTAGTCCAATCAAGAACTTCTGCTCCTGTGATAAAAATTAATTCGGTCAGATCAGTTTTCTGAGACAATGAAACTAGGCAATGCTACAAAGACCAAGTATCTGTACAAAATAACAACACAAGCATGTAGGCCATCAAGCTGCACAAACTTATTACTGAAATGAACAGATCAGCACACCATAGGATCACTGATGTTCGCGAGTAAAAAAAAATTCCGAGAAGATTGAACAGGTATAAGCAAAAACCTCAGGCTGATGGTATGCAGCTAGATGCTCGACGATTAGATACATAGACAGGACTACAGCCACCAGTACGGAAAAACCAGCACTGTACAAAGCCCAGCTATAAAGTGGAGATGATCCTGAAACTTGGTTCAGCGACCACATTTTTTCAGAATTTCTTGACGATTCGACCAAAGTGATGAAAAATAGTAATGGAACCAAAATTCCCCTCCATCCCATTCCACTTTTTAACACACTGCTTCTCAGGATCTCCAGGAAATATGGGCTACAATCAGGATGATTCAATACTCAACCAGATGCTTCCATGTCACCTCAGATAGAATTAATCACTTTAGCTTCTTTTCTGGAAGAACTTTCCAATACTTTAATAAAGCAGGTTGCCTGAGTCTCTCAATAAGTTATCTCCACCAGAACCATGAATTAGAAACCTGGCATCAGAAGGATCCTGCATAATACTTCATACCCAAAAAAACACGATGCCTAATGGGGACGATCAAATTCTCAATGTCCTGCCTTCAGGAACCCTGCCACAAACACTTGGAATGTAAGAAGAAAAATCTTATGCCTGACTACTATGATATTCATTATAAAATGATACGGGGGAAAGAATAGAAAAGAAATAGAAAAAAGAAGAACATCCTCCATTGTATGTAAATATTTTAAGCATGATGTGTACTCTAGAGAGAGAGAGAGGAAATTGTTCTTCTCCTTTTTTTCAATTTTTCGTCCTGCTAGATATTGTGACAGGCTTTTAGATTCTTAAAAATCCTCTTACCTCGTAGAGACATGATAAATAGAAAGGAATAACCCATGATCCACTGTTTAAATTCAGTATTTAAGCAGATAATGGAGATGCATACCAAGTTTTCCTACTGTAACAAATTACCAGAATTAACCACATATTGGCACATCAATAAAAAAGTGAAAAGCAAATATTTTGAGCATGACATGTTCTAAAAATGACACTACTTGTGCTCTTTCTTTATTTCTGCTTGGAAGGATCATTACCAGACTCTTGGATTTCAGAAAATCCTTTTATCTCATAAAGACATGACAAAGAAAATGGACTAGCCCTAGATCCCTTGTTTGAGGTTAGTATTTAAGCAGATACTAGAGATGTCTGCAGAGATCATTTTCCTAAATGTACCAACCGGCATTGTTAAACCAGAGGCAGATCTAAGATTTCTAGTACATGATTGCACTACTATTAAGTGGGAATTGATTTCTATTCCTCTTGGTAAATAATTCAATCTTCAACCAAGTGCGCCATTCGGCATTCTCGGAGCATGTGTGCCAAGAGTTAAAATTATACCAATTTTAAAAAGTATGCACATAAAATATCAAATTTTGCGAAAAGACAATGGGTTCACGTGCCCCACAATCTCCCCTATAAATTCGCCCTCTGTGTTAAACCTGATATTCATACAGCAATAAGCAAAGTGAAACGAGCACTTAAGAACTATCAATACTCCAATGGTTCACCTATCTTGTCAAAAAACAGATTATCTGTCCACGTATAGATATCTCTCCTAAGTTTCCCGAAGAGCAAAAGAGAAAGAAATGAAAGATGTCTATGGTATAAACTCAAGGGATATTAGATGTCACTATGCTTCGGAGAGCAGCATGTCAATTTTCTCTCTTTAATTTCAAGCTCCTTAAGTTGCATTGACATAGTTGTTCTTCTTTCCTTTCAGGTAGAGGTTTTCCTTGATAGTACGATGATACTACTTGATCAAACTTCCTGTCATCTAAATTACGAAAATTAAATTGAGTCATCCATGATCTGTGAAATTCAAATCCAGCTAGATGTACAACTCCACCACGCTGATCTTCAATGATTTTAACTACAGCACTTCCCATATTATAGACTTCATAAAAGTATAATACCCAGTATCAAGCAGAAACTAGAGTACCTAAATGCTTTCAGACACAGAATCCGACCCATTATGAATGGTCAGAAAATGAAATTGATAAAACCCTCTTATGCTCTGAAACAGGTCTGACACTAAAAATTTACAGGGAAAACAAAATTTTCATATTTTGCTTTATTGTAGCCAAGCGAGTTATTCCACCCAGCCAACAAAGTTTTAGCATTGATTGGAGAACATACCGAGCCATAACGGACAAATAGCTATGTGTTTAGTTCCCTTTAAAGCAGTTCAAGAGCTCAGTATACACTTAACTATGTGTCAACATAGTCCAAAATATCCCAAATCACCAAAAGAGCCAGATAACCCCCACCCCCTAAAAACAAAGGAACAAATTTGTTTTCTGCAAAGCAGCAATGAATTAAAAAGCAAACTTTTGCAGACATAAACTCTTAAACCTACCACCTCTTTTGATTTGTCTCAAATAAATTCTTTTTAAAAAAAGTACCACCTCAACGCAGCAATGTATATATTTTTTACTAAGGACTAAGGAGCATCATATTAACTCACAAATCAGCATACATGTTAATTCCACCTCTTTTGATTTATATAACATAAACCAAAATTTACAGGGAAAAAGAAAGCACCTCGAAACACCAATTAATTTTCTACCAAGCAGCATAGATTAAAAACAGAATATCATAAAAATAAATTACTAAACCCATCACCTGCTTCGAGCTTTCTCGCAACAATTATCCAAAAGATAACCGAATAAAGCAAATAAGTGAAAAAAAATTTAAAAAAAAAGTTCGTCCACAAACTGTAAAAAGAAAGAATTTATGCACAATACAAAACAAAAAAAAAAAAAGAGAGAGGGGAAAGTTACCGAACCCTAAAAAGTGAACAAAGACTGGTGTAAAAGGGAGGCTACAATTTTGATGCTTTAACCGATCATATGGTGCTTGAAAGTTTCCGACTGGAGATGAAAGAACAATGCTGTAAAAGGGACAAATTTATGTAACAACTTTTCCTACGATATTCAGGATTGAATGGCAGGTGTTTGTGAAAAAGGAGGTTACGTATTGCAAATTGCAAATAGATTTTGGTCATGTGTTAGGAATGCTTCGTTTTTAGCTTTTGCTTCGGCAGTTGGGAGAGAAACGAAATTCGAGAATACACTACGAAACCGATGACATTAAAGTGACAACTCATCTGCATGTTGTTGTATCACGGCAAGTATCAGACCGTAAATTTATGGGTCCCGCTTCTTTTTTATTTATCCAACGGTTGATGTTGATCAAGGCTTGTAGTTTTAGCTTCACAGTGGAAATACTTCGTTTTTATGGGGCAAGTGATAGTAGCATTCCACGTAAGCATGACCAGGTGGCAGTTAGGTAATTTTAAGGTTACACGTCATGCTTAGACTGTGGGATTGAAAGAACGCTTAATTATAAAGGAGGAATACGACGCTTAATTGAATGAACAAACAGTGCAGATACTTTAGGCTTTAATTTTCTTTTAATACGGATGGATTATGGGGCTGACTCCATATAGATGATAGATAGGAGAGCAGGAGAGGAGCTATGCCAATCAAACATCTTATACTTTTCGTAGATGTAATGTATATAGGTGTGTTTCACTCGTATTTTTTAATATATACGTGCATAAGGAACTATGTAGGTTTAAGGGGTAATTAATTAAATATTCTTAAATACTATTTCTATAAATATATATTAAATCTTGGACATATTTAATAATTTTTTGACGTTTTGTTTGTTAATTATATTGGGATTAAAGAAGAAAATTAGTCAGCAATTTAATTTTATTTTATTTACTAGCATCAATAATGCCTTCCAAAAAGGAAAATAGTAAAAGCTAGAGAAGCATCATAAAGCACAAAATTTTATTTTGGAAAACAGATATTTTTTTAGAGAGGTAGAAGAAGAGAGACGGACGAAAATGGAGAGGACGATACAAGGAGAGAGAGAATAGACGGGAGAATAGGGTTTAGGGTATGGGGCTCTAATTTGCCCTTTTTTTTAATTAAAATATAACTCGGGGCTATTTATTGCCAATAGTTGTATGGAATTGTATCTACATGCGCATTTCCCTTTATTTTTTGGTTTAGTGAAAAGATTGATTGGAATTTAATACGTAGTTATTGGATATGTGGTACCTTGTTCTCTTGTAATAAAAAGCATACTGTTAGGAATTATATTGATTCGAAATAAATATTTCATGAAGCAATTTATATATTGGGTTTAATCAGTATTTTAAAAGGATTTTTTGGGACTCACTTAGGGTTCGCTCTGGGGCTGGGCACTATCAAAACGTCCTGAGACTCATGCATAGGACATAGTTTTGTGAGGCTTACGTCTCAAATGCTTGTGTTTCCTAAACACGTCTAACGCCCAATGCTCGGAGCTCACCCAATAGTTATTACTCAAATCATGTGTCAATTTTCCTAATTAGAATTATTAACCCTCAAAAGTTTTTAACAAATAAATGACTAAAGTTTTATTCATCTATAGAAATATGAAGATTGAGATTAACTCAAATAACGAGTTATAATATTGCATATTTACTAAATAAGAACAATGTGAAGGTAAATTTAATTTGAACATTTTTCTAAAAATAGAATAGCCAAAATTTATATCTTCACTTGTTATTGCCTTCGTGTCTTAGTTCTATGCTTCTCATAATTTTAAAATTTTTATTATTGTGCAATTTAAAGTAATTTTGTATTTACTCATGAAGGAGTAATATTTTAAATTATAGCACTGGTGAAGTTTATTAATTATTTACTTTTAGAAAAGTAAAATATTTAGTTTAATAATATTTATTAAGAAACTATGATTTTCTTATTTTTTGAAAGTTATGACGTTATAATCGATTTGTATTTCATAGTAACATTAACATTATTGATTGTTTATGTCTGTAAAATATGTTAGATATTTTATTTTCTTTGAGCTTTTTTAGTCATTTGTAATTTTCTTTAACTTTTAATGTGTTTTCTATATTTTTATGTTATTATGCTATTTTATTAATTTATAAATTAAAAATTTAAAGATCCAAGGCTTATGCTCTGTGTCTCGGGGCTTACGCTCCGACTCCTCATAGTAAGTAAAACGTCCCGCCTCATGCCCCACCTTTTAAAGTATTGAATTTAACCTTGATGTAATATACATTTTTATTTGCATTCCAGAATTATGATTATTTTAAAATTTATAACTTTCGTTCAAATTCATTGAAAGTATAAAAAGGATGTAGAAATTGTCATCTAAATGCGTCGACAAGTTATATTACATGACTTTTTAAATAAAAATATATAGTTTATGACAATATCTTTTATTGTATTAAATTAGCGTTTGGCAATAATATTTTTTCTTGTTGCATAGACTTTTAGCATCCGAGTTTGTCGCAACAACGTGCAACTACTTCTTTGTTGTTGTCAAAAGTATTTTGGGCAACAACGTCTAGTATATTCAACAAAAAAGGTTGTTGGTGTATGGGGTCGAATTCGGATCGCTTGTGTAGGGATAAATCGGGTTTGAATTTATACAGTTGGTGTCAATTAGAACTACTACTTGACAGGCCGGGGTTGAGGCATCAAGGAATAGAGGTCGAGATCGGGCGTCATCGAAACGGAACTCGAAGTCATGATATCCGAGATGAGATCGTTGAGGTCGATTAGGGTAAAATATCCTAGGGTAAAATTACCAGATTTGCGTAACGGAAGGACCAGAAATCCCTTGATACGTAAATATCTCGGCGGGAATTAGCAAAGACGTTGAAATCAGTAAATCAAGGGATATTTTACCTTGTAGATAGATCTTTTACCTTGTATAAGAATCATTCCCCTCCCTATATTAAGGGGTAGCGTAATTGTAAAAGGATCATCTGAAAACGATTATCAATATACAAAAAAGTAGTCTGCTCTAGTTATTTCTTTACCCATTTGGTTCATATTTGTCCATCTTAAAGAATTCAATTGAGGTCAAGCTGTTCTGAACTTGTGGTTTGCATCCTCTCTCTCAATTTATTTACTGAATTTAGTCTTTATTTTTATTATCCTTTATTTGTATCAAACCAAATCACGTGTCCTTAAAACCACATACAAATTTAATTGTTATCCGAAGCCAAGGGTAAATAGTTTGGCGCCCACAGTGGGGCTAAGGATAATAGTGAGCGTTTGATATAGTTTTCTGTCACACAAACTATTTTACACTTTTTCTGTGAAGTGTCTTTAATTTCAGGTTACAGTACAACCATGTCACATTCACAATCTGTGCCTCTGTACGTCGATAACGAATTTGATCATCAGGGTGAAAACAAAAATGTAGTACCCGTTGATGAAGTTCCGGTCAACGCTAATTCACAAATGGCGGTCGATGTGGATCGAACTACTGATCCATCAAACAACGTTCGTAGAGAACACCGATCAACAACTCAGGGACCCCAAAATGATGAAGAGGACGGAATCAACCTCAGAATGATCTTTAACATGCTGCAAGCCCAGCAAGCGGCCATTGCACAACTGCAGAATCGAAGCCAAATATCAAACAAGGTTGAGAATAACCATTCCTGAGAATGAACCAATCGTAAAGGAACCGAACGAAGGCGGGTCGAGGGCAAACTCCGGAACCATGAAGATGCTCGAGGAACTAACCAGAGGAGTCGAGTCTGGCGAAAAGAAGATCAAGGCCAACGACAAAAAGATGGAGACATATAATTCGAGGATGGATCAAATCCCAGGAGCACCTCCGATTTTGAAAGGCTTGGATTCCAAAAAGTTTGTGCAGAAACCCTTCCCGTCAAGCGCCGCTCCAAAACCCATACCGAAGAAATTTTGCATGCCCAAAATTCCCAAGTACAACGGGACAACCAATCCAAACGAGCACGTGACCGCATACATATGCGCCATAAAGGGAAACGACTTAGAAGACGACGAGATCGAGTCCGTTCTTTTGAAAAAGTTAGGAGAAACCTTGTCGAAGGGGGCCATGACTTGGTATTACAACTTACCCCCTAATTCCATCGACTCTTTTGCTATGCTTGCAGATTCTTTCGTAAAAGCACATGCAGGCGCTATCAAAGTGGAGACGCGGAAGTCGGACCTGTTCAAAGTCAGGCAAAAGGATAATGAGATGCTCAGGGA
>MCJB01000098.1:15287-27859 GCA_002018475.1 Nicotiana obtusifolia
GAGAGATGTTCTTAGGGAGCTTTCTGATATTTTGGGTCTTATAAAAATGAAGAATGAACGAGTTAAAGCCCCTTTTATAGGTCAAAGAATCAGAAATTCAATTCCAGTACATTGTCAAATTCGCGACGTGGGGGAGGGATTTCGCGGTTCGCTTTTGGGTTTCGCGGACCGCTTTTTGGTCGCGAAACACGACCCAAGTTTCTGTTTCAGTTCGCTACGTGGATGGGCAATTTCGCGGTTCGCTTTTCCATTTCGCGAACCGCATTCTCGTCGCTTTTCTCGCCTAAACTTTCTGCTTCAGTTCGCGATGGCCTTGTTGATTTCGCGAACCGCTTTTCCCATTTCGCGGTTCGCTTTCCTCACATTGCCGTCGCTTTTTCGACAAGAAGCCAACCCAGGCTTCTGCCTCACTTCGCGACACAGAACGCTGATTTCGCGAACCGCTTTTCAGTTTCTCGGTTTGCTTTTTTTTTTCCACAATGCATCGCTTTCCCTTTTTTTTTTTTTTTTTAACGCCTTTCGTTTTTCCCGCCTTTTTTTTCTTAACATTTTTCAATATATTTCAACTATTCTTCTTATTCTTAGGCCCATACACACTTACCACATTATGGCATAATCACATAGGTGAATTTACGGGGTATCACATTGTATTCAATAGGAATCGTGCAAAAGAAAGAACGGTATAGTCTTACATACCTGGTGCTTATTGCGTCGGCTCTCAGGCTACGCAATTTGCCGCAATTCTTTAATTTACAATTAAAGAATAGCTTAATGGTTATTCACTACGCGTGACGGCTATCATTAACCGAAATCCCGTAAATTCACATGGTGCTCCTCTACACCCTTCATCCCCTAAACCCCATAAAAGAAAAAAAATGCATTTACAGCACATGCAACCTATTTACAACCCACAACACTCAAGGCTCATTTGGTTATCTTTACTTACTTGACTCTGCAGCTCCTATTCATAATCCTTTAAGTTCTCACAAGCATGCAACCCATCCATCATGCATGTTTAAGGGAAAACCACATGAAAGGGAGTAGTAACTTGCCTTGCATGTAAATTATTCGACTTTCTTCTCCTATTCCTCAATTTCTAGGTCTATGCCTTCAATGTGGGTTTGTAGAAAGAGTAGGGAGTCAGATATTGTCCCTCTATGTTCTTCAATTCCTTTGTTTACTTCCGTCAAACTTCAACTGAGGGTTTGGAAGAGGGGAATTTGGTGGCTTTGATGCTAGGGTTGGAGAGAAGTCTTTGGGGCTTTTCACTGTTGCTGGGAATCAGAAAAATGAGGAAGGGACGGGTTTGGGGTCCCTTTTATAGGTCTAGGTGTAAGAATTCACGGACCTGAAAAAGGTCAGAAATGCGATCGCATACCCGTCGCAGGCAGGTATGCGGTTCGCATTTTGATCGCAGATCCCACCTCAAAAATCTGTCGCATTATCCGACGCAGGCGGGCCAGAAATGCGGTTCGCATTTCTGGTCGCATTTTGGACATTGGCTTGGCCTAGTGTTCTGCCTCACTCTGCGATGGGGGTGTCAATTCTGCGGTTCGCATTTTCCAAATGCGATCGCATTTTAGGTCGCATTTTTGACAAAATCTCATCCCAGGGTCCTGTCCCATTCTGTGATGGAACCTGTCAATTCTGCGGTCGCATATGTGTTATGCGGTCCGCATTTTGACCGCATTTCGCTACTTTTGTTTCCTTCGAAATTTTAAACCATTTCCCGGGTTCTTGGTTCTTTTTACGTAACTACCCCTCTTAGCGTAATTAAATGAACGTATTTTACGGGTTGTAACATTAAGTGTAAGGCTTGCCTTAGGCAAATCCCACATTGGTGTAGACGAATCCCACATCGGTAAGAGAGGAGAACGAAGAGTGCCTTATAAGGACTTGGATACCTCTCTCTTGTAGACGTGTTTTAAAACCGTGAGGGGCGAAGGCTCCAAAGCGGACAATTTCTACAAGCGGTGGCCTGGGCTGTTACAGTTGGTATCAGAGCCGGTGCCGGGCCGGTGGTGGGGCAAACCCAGTGGTGGGGCAAACCTCAGCGAGGACGCTGAGTCCCAAGGGGGGGTGAGTGTAAGGCTTGCCTTAGGCAAATCCCACATTAGGGTAGGCGAATCCCACATCAGTTGGAGAGGAGAACGAAGAGTGCCTTATAAGGACTTTGATACCCCTCTCTTGTAGACGCGTTTTAAAACCGTGAGGGGCAAAGGCTCCAAAGCGGACAATTTCTACAAGCGGTGGCCTGGGCTGTTACAGTACAATATGATGATAATGATGCCCACAGAGGCGTATGTTTTAAAAGTTTATGTATATATGTATATATGCATCATGCATTCATGTCAGTAGCCCTCAGAGGTACCTAGATGTTATAGGTTGTATATATCTATCCCTTTTTACATTATTGTTCTTACTTATGCTTTCGTGCCTTACATACTCAGTACTTTATTCGTACTGACGTTCTTTTATTTTTGGACGCTGCATGTCGTGCTGCAGGTCCTGATAGACAGGTAGGCGAAGCTCCCCCACCATAGTAAGCTGCCCAGTTTAGCAGTTATTGGCGAGATCCCTTCTCCGAACTTGCCGTGGTCTTGGTATGCATTTTTGTTTTAGGCGTTATGGGTATGTCGGGGCCCTGTTCCGGCAATGTTGCATCACTTATGTTCCTTTAGAGGCTATAGACATGTGTCGACTCATGTATAGTTTGGATTGCCTTGTCAACTAATTTTTGTTGTATAGTCTCTCATGGTAGCTTGTCAGCTCGTACCTTATACGTAGCTTCATGACAGCCTTGTCGACTCATGATATATATGTTCATGCCATTATCTGCCATTGTTGGTTGTTTAGGATTCATGTATACCATTTGTACTGATCTCATCGGTCCTTATAGATAATAACAAAAGTTAGATAAAATGTGCAAGTATGGTCCGGGTGCCAGTGATGGCCCTCCAGTTTGGGTCGTGATAGTTTGTAGCATAATATGAGTGTAGTGGTGACATACACAGTATGTCAAAGCCTCCACGATAGCTACTGCCTCAGCCTCATTGTTTTTAGTGTCTTGTATTTCCTTACCACATACATAAATTACATCTCCTTCCTCATCCCTCAAACCAAAGCCTATCGTGCTTCTTCCTGGATTTTCCCTAGAAGCTCCATCCGTATTTACTTTTATTTGTCCAAGTGTAGGAAGATCCCATATTACTTTTGTCACCTTAAAATCTGGAGTAAAGTTTTCCATCTTTTGGAGTAAGTCTGACCATTTATGGGGCACGTTTTGTAGGCTAGGCTTTCGTACTTTCACAAGAGCTTGCAGTGTAGTAGATACCTGGTAAATCACCCTATTAATTGTGACCACCTCTCTATGCTTATAGTTGTTACGTCTCTTCCAAAGCTCTCACACAATGATAGCAGGCAGTGCTTGGAGCATTGGCTGAAGCCTTGTGACAACCTTTACTGTCCATTTCACAATCGCCTGGTGCAATGTCAAACCTTCCATGCTTATTCTTGGATTTGTTAGGAAATAGGTCCATACTCAAGTGGCTACAAATGATTTAAAGAACAAGTGTGTTAATGATTCATGATCTGGTTGAGCACAACACCAGCATTTTGATGCCATGAAATATCCCAGTCGTCTCATCCAGTCATCTAAAGGAAACTTTGCTTTCCAAACCTTCCACATGAAGAATGCAATTTTAAAAGGCAATCCTTTTACCCACATTTTACTGTAGGCCAGCACGAAATCATTCCTTGTCCTCAAATAATCCCAAGCAGACTTCACACTGAATCTCCTCTAGTTTCCAACATCCAATATGGTTTATCTAAGACATCAAGTGCTACTGGAGGTTTATTGTTCTCCAATATATGTACAACATACTCCTTAGGCAAGACCTCCATCAATCTGTCAACATCCCATGCACCATGTTGCGCAACATCATGTACATTATTAAGAGAATCGCCAATGAAAAAACCCGGAGGTGTGATAAAATACAGTGCTCCCAACCCTGTCAAGTTTTCATACCAAAAGAGAGAAGAACCCATTTTTGGATGCCATACGATTTGATGTTCAATAAGATCTCTGCATTCTAGACTTCTTTTCCACACCTGTGATCCACGACGCCGCGGAACTATCTTTTGATTAAGCTTCTTACAATACTTTTGACTCATGAATGAGCTCCACAATCTAGGCTTTGTTCTAAACTTCGACCATAACATACAAAATAAAGCTTTGGAGACATCATGAAGAGATCTAAAAGAAACCCCTCCCTCTTCACAAGGTAGGCTTAATTGGTCACAAGTTGTCCAATGTCTACTCTTTGCACCCACTGTACTACTCCAAAAAAATTGAACAAACATCTTATGTAACTTGTTTATGACATTTGAAGGGGGATTGACTGCTGAAAGTTGATGGATTAGCATACTCTGCAGAACATGAGTAATCAATATGGCTCTACCTCCAATTGATAGCAACTTACCTTTCCAAGATTGTAGTTTATCCATGACTTTGGTGATGAGGCCTTGGTAATGATCCATCTTTCTTCTACTATAAAAAATAGAGCATCCGAGATAATTAAATGGGAATTCTTACCTGCTAATACCAGTAGTCCTCTGAACCTTGTTTACCACCTCCAAAGGAGTAGAATGATGCATGTATACCGTAGATTTTGACTTATTAATTAGCTGACCATCGACAGATTCATAGGCATATAAAACATCCATTACCAATTGCAAAGAAATAGCATCAGAAGAGGAGAAATTAATAGTGTCGACGGCATATGCAAGATGGTTGATTTTAGGACTTCGTTTAGGCAATCCAAACCCATATAAATACAAATTCAAATGTAATGCATTCAATTCATTTGATAGTGCTTCTGCTGCTAGGATGAAAAGAGCATGAGATAGTGGATCTCCTTGCTTAACTCCTCTTGTTGACTTGAAAAAACCATACGGCTTTCCATTTATCAACACAGACCAATTATTTGATATGATGCCAAACACCAAACTTATGAAATTCTCTCCAAACCCCATCTTCCTTAATACCTTAGTCAAGAAAAGCCAAGAAAATCGATCATAGGCTTTAGTCTTGTCTAACCTGATCGCCACATTAGGACCCGCCTTAGTCCTCATTCTAATATTTGTAACTATCTCCTGTATTAACAACACATTCTCAACAATACTTCAACCCTTGACGAAACCTGCTTGTTCATCTGATGTTAAATTAGGGAGCATACTAGCAAGTCTTTCATGGATAACCCTAGAGAAGACTTTATTAGTGAAATTGCTAAGGCTAATCGGTCTCATATCAGAGTAAGTAGTCACCTCCTTCTTTTTAGGTAATAGCACCAAGTTTGTATGTGTTACAAACTTTAGTAAATTTTTCCCATTGAAGAATTCCCTCACCATGTCGTACACATCATCTCCAATAGTATCCCAGCATGTGTGAAAAATGCAACCAGTGAATCATCAGGTCCCCCTGCACTCTCACCATTAAGCCCCAAAATAGCATCATACACTTCTATTTTCGTAGGCTGCCTCATGAGATTTTCATTATGTTCATTGCTAATCATGTGTGGCACATGATCAAGTATCCCAAATGCTTCAGGAGCCTTATCCTCATGAAATTGTGTAGTAAAAAATTTTACACCTTCTTCTGCCATGGCTTCAGTATCCTCAATCCAACTGCCCTTGCGATTTTGAATTCTCTTCAGCTCTAGCCTTTTCCTTTTTCCATTGACTTGAGCATGAAAAAGTTGTGTTCCTGTCTCCATCTTTGAACCATGACATTCCCGACTTCTGCTTCCAAAATTCCTCCTCTAAGGCTAAGTATCTTCATTTCATGTTGAAATTTTTTAAGCCTTTCTCTATTCTGTTGAGAAGGATTCAATTCAAATTGTGCTTCAAGAACTAGAACAACCTCCTCCAAACTAGCATTTTTTGGATGTTTCCATATGTAGAGTTTCTCCAGGTTGAAATGGCCTTCTTCAACTTTTTTAGTTTGTAATTGAATAGAGTAAACGGGTTGGCATGGAAATCAGCAGTCTAATTTTTTGTCACGACATCTTTGAATGAGGCATGTTTGGTCCAGAAATTAAGGAATCCGAATGACTCCTTAATTGTAACTGTCGAGGCATTGATATTCAACATCATCGGGCAGTGATCTGAACCAATCTTTGAGAGATGTGTTATCTCCAATCCTGCAAACAAATGCTGAAATTCTATATTAGCTAAACATTTTTCGAAACATTTAAAAATGCAGTCATGTTCCTCTCTCCCATTCCACCAAGTGTAGATACTCCCTTTAAACCCAAGATCAAATAGGTTACATGTATTTACACATTGTCTAAAGTCAATAACTTTGTTCATGTGTACGGGCAGACCTCCAAACTTTTCCTCGTCATCCCAAGTAACATTAAAATCCCCTCCACAAGCCAAAGAAGAAACATCTCACTAGCAAGTGCATACAAAGAATCCCAAAGTTCAATTCTTTCAATTGCATCGCAATTTGCATAGACTAAGGTGGGGATGATTTCTGAGCTGTTTTTTGCATCAAATAGCTTTACAGTAAGTTGATGTTCCATATCCATCAGTATCTAAACCTCATATACTTCATCAAAAAATACCCAGATCTTGTTGGATATGTTGCTGATGACTTTAGGAAAGCCTATTTTCCTTCTGTATTTTTCTAACTTTTTGGAATTTTGCATCGGCTCCATTAAACCAATAAACTTAAAGTGATGTTTCCCAATAAACTTAAAATGCTGATACCTACCTGGTGCATTCTTATATCCGAAGGGTAATACATTCCATTCATAGAATCCCTGTGGTACTGTGAAAGCTGTTAGTTGTTTAGATTCTTCTTCTAGTTTGAGGTGATAGAATCCTGATTTACAGTCAAATTTATTAAAGTAGTTGTAGCCTTGTATTTGTCGTACTTTTAGTATTTTATTTGGTATTGGGTAGTTATATGTTTTAGTTTTTGCATTTAAGTTTCTATAGTCAATTACCATCCTACTTTTCCCTCTTTTTTGTTCACTATGTTTATTAACTATAAAAGCTGGGCTAGTATGTTTACTATTACTTTTTTGTATATATCCGTTTTCTATTAATTCAGTAATATGCATTTTAAATTCATTTAAGTCATCAAAATTATATTTTAAGGGTTTCTGGGTTATTATACTATTTTCATCTATAAGTTCTATTTTTATCTTAGTTTTGTGTTTCTCCCATCCTTGTAGGGGATTTTCGCTATATAATTTTCCTAACTTGTCTTCTATTATTTTTAGTTTATCTATTGAAAATATGATTATTTCTATTTTATGGTTATCTGGTTTCATATTTTCTAGTTTTTGGGTAATTTTTTCACTTCCTTTTATCCATGATGTATGATTCCTTATTTTGTTATTTACTCGTTTTGCTCCTATCTTTTGTTTACATTGGGTAGTAAACCACCAGTGTGTTTTTGTTATTATGTGTGGGTAAAGTTTATCTAAGAATGCCATTCCTAATAGTATATTTTTATTCGTAAATTCATAACTATACATTTCTTCTATATGTAAGATTTTATCCCATATTTGGATTTTTATATTCTTAGCATTATATTCTATCATACTTCCTTCATTATTAAATCCTGTAACTATGATAGGTGTTTTTAATTTTTCCCATTTACTATCTGGTAAACAGTTATGATTGCACATATTAGCTTCTGCTCCTGTGTCTATCATTGGTGTATAGTATCTATTGTAATATTCTTCTACTATGATTTTTACCAATATATAGATTTTTGTCATTTATTTACATTATTGTACGCTTTATTATGACCTTCCCAGTTTCATAAGTTATTGTTAGTTGCTTACCTTCTAAGTTATATGGTTTGACATTGTCTAACCATTGCATTCCTAAAGTTAATTTTGTTTCTCCATTATATATTTTAAATTTTATTAGTATTGGTATTCCTCCTATAATTAATTCTTTATTTGTGTATTCGTCTGTATTTACTAGTGTTCTTGGTAATTCTGGACATAATTTTTCTTTTGTGCTTATTTCTTCTTCTCGTACTAGTTCTCTCATGATGTAATTTTCTTCCTGTCCTATATTGATTAATATGAGGTATTTTCTTTGATCCATTATTCCTGTTATATAATAATGGTGTGATTTTGTCTCTTCTATTATCATATTCTGTGGGGTATTATACTCTAATCTCCTAGATGTACTTATTCCAGATGATGATGATGGGGTTTCATAACTTAATCTTTTAGATGTATTTATTCTATCTCTGACTATTTCTAAGTCTTCTTCTATATCTATTTCTCTGTAACTATAGTCTTTCTTATCTATAACAGTAACTATTTGGTCAAAAGGGTTTTCTATTTTTATTTTATTTATTTTATTTTTAGCAGTTATTTTATGTTTAGTTGTTAAGATGTATAGGTTTTTACATCGTACTGTAAAGATTTTACTTCCTTGTGCTAGTTCTATCCCTGACATTTTCCAGTATAGTACTAGTGATTTGTCTATATTTTTATCTTCTATTGCTACTGAGTAGTTTGCATTGATGATGAACTTCAATTTTTGGTATATTAAATTTCCTCTTATTGCACTTATTATGCTTTTTTCTATAGGTTGTATAATCCTATTATCTGCTAGATATATTTCTATAGGTGTATCTACTCCTTCTCTAAAACATGCTTTGATTAATATTTTTGTTCCTCCTAGGTGTACATATTTAATTGGGTTTAGCTCTTATATCTTGGATTTCTTTGTTTATTACTTTTTTATTTATAATTGGTATTTTTGGTTTTCCTTTAGTATATTTACAATCTATTATATGTTCTTTTTGACTTATTATGTAATATTCTTCTGTTTTTCGTTTAAACCAGCTTTTTATTATAGTTACATCTAGTTATTAAGAAATTATATTGTTCTATTGGTTGTCTAGGTGTCCATTTTTTACGTAATCATTTATCCCATAGAGTTTTATTTGTTTTATAATATTCATAATTATTATAAACAGTTTGTTTTCCCGATATAGAGGGTTTAGTATCTATATCTCCCTTATTTATTTCTAATTCCATGTTTTTCATATGTTCTGTATATGTTTCACTAGTTTCTGAGTAATGATCTTCTATAGTAATATCTGAATCTACGTCATTTATTTCTTCTATTTTTAATTCTTGATCTTCTTCTAATTGTATTTGTGTTTTAAATTTTTCTATTTCTTCTGCTAATTTTCTTTCTTGTTCTTCTTCTTTTCTTTTTGCTTTTTCTTTTAGCTTGTCTTCATATATTTGTTTTAACATTGCTAGTTCTTTTTCTAATTATTTTTCTTCTGTTTTTCGTTTAAACAAGCTTTTTAACATTGCTAGTTACTTTTTCTTTTAGCTTGTCTTCATATATTTGTTTGATCAAATTTATTTGCATCAACCTGTTGGCAATTGGGACACCGGGCTACAAATTCTGCAATGGACTTCTTCATACCATCCCACCAATACTGCTCTTTGACGTCATGGTACATCTTTGTTGAACCAAGATGAATGGAATATCGGGATTGATGAATTTCCTTCATGATCTTCTCTCGCAATCCTGCTACATTAGGCACACACAATCGGCCTCGGCACCTCAGTGTTCCATCCCCTGCAATCTCAAAGGCTGAATTCTTACATTGCGAAATGCCCTCTCTCAACCGCAACAAGGTGGAATCTTTGTATTGCCGTGCCTTCACTTTGGCTACGAGAGATGATTCTGATGTGTCACGTACAACAACACTTCCATCCTCGGAGTCTAACAGCCTGACTCTCATGTTAGCTAGCTGATGAAGCTCTTCAGTTAAACTCCATTTACCTGCTTCAATGTGCACTAAACTTCCCATCGACTTACGACTGAGGGCATCTGCCACAACATTGGCCTTGCCCGGATGATACAATATTTCAACGTCGTAGTCCTTCAGCAATTCGAGCCAACGTCGTTGTCTCAAATTTAACTCTTTCTGACCGAAGATGTATTGCAAACTTTTATGGTGTGTGTAGATGTCGACATGGACACCATATAGATAGTGTCGCCATGTCTTCAAAGCATATATTACTGCAGCCAATTCTAAATCATAGGTCGGATAATTCTTTTCATGCTTCTTTAATTGTCTCGAAGCATAAGCAACACCATTCCATGCTGCATCAATACACATCTCAAACATATGCCAGAGGCATCACAATACACCACATAACCTTCAGTTCCTTCGGGAAGAGTAAGAACTGGAGCGGATGTTAATCGATCTTTCAGTTCCTGAAAGCTCCGCTCACAAACATCCGACCATTGGAATTTGGTGGCTTTCTGGGTCAGCTTATTTAATGGTGCTGATACAGAAGAAAATCCTTCTAAAAATTGCCTGTACTATCCTGCTAACCCCAAGAAGCTACGGACTTCTGATGGCATAGTAGGTCTTGGCCAATTCTTGACTGCGTCGATCTTTTGAGTATCGACACTAATACCCTCATCAGATACCACAGGGACTATGAAGGCTACTGAGTTCAGCCAAAACACACATTTGGAGAGCTTTGCATATAACTAGTGATCCCGAAGGGTCTGCAAGACTATCCGCAAGTGACCTGTATGTTCTGCCTCTGAACGGGAATACACTAGAATATCATCAATTCAAAATGCCCATATCTAGCGGAAGGCTATTTTCGGAATGTCTTTCTCCTTGACCCTTAACTGAAAATACCCCGAGCGCAGGTCAATCTTGGAGAAATATCTAGCTCCCTGGAGCTGGTCGAACAGGTCATCAATTCTTGGAAGTGGATATTTGTTCTTTATGGTGACCTTATTCAACTGACGATAATCGATACACATCCGTAACGATCCGTCTTTCTTTTGTACGAACAAGACTGGCGCACCCCAAGGTGAAGTGCTAGGCCTAATGAAGCCTTTATCCAGCAAGTCCTTCAACTGCACTTTCCACTCTCGCAATTCAGGAGGAAGACCTGGGAGTTCATCTGGAAAGACATCCGGAAATTCATCGACTACCGGGATTGATTGTAAAATAGGCGACTTCGCCTCCGCGTCCATAACACGAACAAGATGGTAGATATAATCTTTGGAGATCATCTTTCTTGCCTTAAGGTAGGAAATAAACCTACCTTTCGGCGTAGCAATGTTTCCCTTCCATTCAAGGATGGGTTCACCCGGAAATTGAAATCTTACCATCTTCGTATGAAAATCAACACTAGCATAGCATGATGCCAACCAATCCATGCCCATTATCACGTCAAAATCAACCATTTCTAACTCAATTAAATCAGCCGAGGTTTGATGACTACAAATCGTCACAGTGCAACCTCTATATACTCTTCTAGCAATCACAGAATCTCCTATTGGAGTAGATACCACAAAGGGTTTGCATATTGATTCAGGTACGATATCAAACTTATCAGCCACAAGGGGTGTAACATAAGATAACGTGGATTCGGGATCAATCAATGCATACACATCATGAGAAAGCACTGATAATATACCTGTGACAACATCCGGAGATGACTCAAGATCCTGTCGACCTGCTAGGGCATATATTCGGTTTTGAACACCACTTGAGCTCGGTACTGTACTGCTACCTCTGCCACGACCTGCTGGTTGCTGGGGACCCCGTGCTGGAGGTCGAATGAATAAGGAAGAACCAGCCACAGATCCAGTTTGCTGAGCCATACCACCATCCCTCCTGTAAGGACAATCCCGCATCATGTGGCCGGGTTGTCTGCAAGAATAGCATATATCAGAACCTCGATGGCACGGTCCAAAGTGGATCCTGCCGCATTGCTCACAACGAGACATTTGGGATCTCATCTGACTAGTAGCCCTGTGATGTGGCGAGCCTGAGGCCCGCGAACTCTGAAACTGTCGAGGGGCACTAGATACAGGTGGTGCCGAACTCCTCGAAGAATGGGGCCTTACACTACTTATGGAGTCACCAGAACACCCTGCAAATCTTGTTCTCTTATGCTGGCTCCTCTTCTGCTCCCTGTCCGCCCTTTGTTGGCGTTTAAGATCCTCTATGGTCTGGGCATAGGCCTGAATACGGGAGATGTCCATGCCCTCTATCAGGGAGGCCGTTGTGCATTCATTTATTAAATGTGGTCCCAAGCCGTTCACGAAAAAGTGACCCCTGTCGCTCATCTCGGCCACCATGTGGGGAGCATACCTTGCTAGAGAGTCAAACTGCATACTGTACTCTCGTACATTCATATTACCTTGCTTAAGGTTCAAGAATTTATTAGCCTTAGCTCGTCTTACCTCAACTGGCAAGTAGTGGCGAAGGAACGCCTTAGAGAATCATTCCACACAGGTGGGGGAGCATTCGGACCCCTGGATCTCTCCCAACTGTCATACCAGAACACTGCTAAGTTCCGTAATCGATAAGAAGCCAGTTCTACTGCCTTTGTGTCACTGGCATGCATGACCCGCAGTGTGCGGTGTATTTGATCAATGAAATCTTGCGGGTCCTCCTTAGGATCAGACCTGGTAAAAACTGGAGGATCCAAATTGATGAAGTCACGAACCCTTGCACTAACCGGTCTTCCAGT
>MCJB01000098.1:28620-52731 GCA_002018475.1 Nicotiana obtusifolia
GGGGGGGGGCTACAGTGCAAAACTATACAACATAATACATATGCCGACGAGGCAACACAACTGTACACGAGTCAACCCAACACTTGTCTATACATACACTAACATTTGTCTATGAGCCTCTATGGGAACATACGAAATACAACCTACGTCGGAACAGGGCCCCGACATGCCTACAATGCCTATACAAAAGCATACCAAGACCGTAGCAAGTCGGAAAGATGAACCTTGCTAATATCTGCTGAACTGGATGGCCTACTGCGGTGGGGGAGCTTCGTCTATCAGTGTATCAGGACCTGCAGCATGACATGCAGCGTCCACAAATAAAGGACGTCAGCACGGATAATGTACTGAGTATGTAAAACAGGGAACATAATGTATGAACAACAATGAGCATCAGGATAGAACATATAACCTGTAATAAATGAATTGCCTCTGAGGGCGGCTAACCATGACATACTCATAGTGCTTATGCATATACACACAACCTTTATAACATCATCATATTCGTATTCATTATCATTATCATCGTCTTATACCTATGCCTCTATGGACTTACTATTTTCATATACATTTATTCGTATCATATACGTTTACATAGTCGTTACCTCATACAATTACATATGCCTCTGTGGGCTCGTCATCATCATATGCCTCTGTGGGCTCGTCATCATCATATGCCTCTGTGGGCTCGACGTCATCATCATATCATAGCATATCTTACCCGGCCGTATTAGGCTCGATCATAACATACCCCGCCTTCATTAAGCGCGGTCATACGAATTAGATTACACATATATATAATACATGGCATGCTCGTTTATTAAAATATGTTCCAGACCCTTTTAGTCACATACGATTACTATCTCCCTTTTCATGTAATTAATAATATCTCTTTAGTATAAACCTTATAAGACTCAGGAAATACTATCAACATTGATCTCACAAAAACAAGAACAATCCTTCCATAGAGGGAAACAATATAAGCAACCGTAACTTCTAAGAGTAGAGTATCCTTTTGGGGCTCGTTCATTGCAATGTATTCAATAGGAGTCGTGCAAAAGAAAGAACGGTATAGTCTTACATACCTTATATATACTGCACCAATTCTCGAGCTACGCAATTGCTACAATTCCTTAATCTACCATTAAAGACAGTTCAACCGTTACTCACTACGCGTCATAGCTATCATTAATCATAGTCTCCTAAATTTATATGGTGCTTCTCTACACCCTTCCTCCCCTAAGCCTTATCAATCATATTTATAACACATGCAACTCATTTACGACTCATAATAATCATGACCCATTCTGTTTAGCAGTATTTATCTTGATTTCATGGCTCCAAAACACCTTCCCATGAGTCCTTACAGGCATGCAACAACATAACATGAATGCCCAAGGGAAAATTGCATAAAAGGGAGTAATAACTTACCTTGCATGTGAATTGTCTAGCCCTTTTCTTCGATTCCTCAAATTCTAAGTCTTTCCCTCAATTTGGGTTTGTAGGAGGAGGAAACTCAGCTAGGGTTTCTCTTTAGTTCTTCAATTTCATGATTCCTTCTTCAATTTAGGGCTTGGAAGAGGAAGAAATTGATTATGTTGGGGTGGGATTATGGGAAGGAGTCGTGGGGGTCTTCTTTCTGTGTTTGAGCCTCAGAAAAATGAGAAAGAATTAGGTTGGACCCCTTTTATAGGTCTGTCAATAAGTGACACACGTGTCTGGTGTTTCTCAGGTTTGCGATCGCATTTCAGCCGCAAACATGACATGCGGTTCGCATTCTGGCCGCAAATCGCAACCCATAATTCTGTTGCATTATGCGACACAGAAGGGCCAGATTTGCGGTTCGCATTTTCAACAATGCGACCGCATTCTGGTCGCATTTCTGACGTGGATTCAGCCCAGAACTTTGTTCCATTATGGGATAGAAGATTTCACATTTGCGGTCCGCATTTGCATTGTGCGGTCCTCATACTGGCCGCATTTTTGACACAATTTCAGCCCAGAAATCTGTCTCAGTTTGCGATCTTAGTGTTGGATATGCGGTCCGCATTTGTGCTTTGCGGTCGCGTATCCAACTATGCGACACCTTTGCTCTGTTTTCTTAATTTTTGAACTATTTTCCGGGTTCTTAGGTCCTTATATGTAAACTATTTCATGGCGTATTCCAACGTACGAATTTACGGGTTGTAATAGTGTCGCATAGTTGGATATGCGACCACAAAGCACAAATGCGGACCGTATATCCAACACCAAGATCGCAAACTGAGACAGATTTCTAGGCAGAATTTGTGTAAAAAATGCGGCCAGTATGTGAACTGCATAATGCAAATGCGGACCGCAAATGTGACATCTTCCATTGCAGAATGGAACAGAGTTCTGGGCTGAATCCGCATTAGAAAGGCGACCAGAATGCGGTCGCATTGTTGAAAATGCGAACCGCAAATCTGACCCTTCTGCGTCGCATAGTGTGACAGATTTCTGGGTTGAGATTTGCGACCAGAATGCTAACCGCATGTCATGTTTGCGGCGGATATGCGATCGCAAACCTGAAAATGTCAGACACGTGTGTCACTTATTGACAGACCTATAAAAGGGGTCCAACCCACTTCTTTCTTCATTTTTTCTGAACTTAAACATAGTAGAAGGCCCCCAACGACCCCTCTCAAAGTCCTACACGAACTCTAACCAATTTCTTCCTCTTCCAAGCCCTAAATTGAAGAAGGAATCAAGAAATTGAAGAACTAAAGAGAAACCCTAGCTGAGTTTCCTTCTTCTGCAAACCCCAATTGAGGGCAAGACCTAGAATTTGAGGAATCAAGGAAAAAGGCTAGACAATCCACATGCAAGGTAAGTTATTACTCCCTTTCATGAAATTTTCCCTTGGGCGTTCATGATATGTTGTTGCATGCCTGTAAGGACACGTGGGACGATGATTGGGACCTATGAATTCAAGATAATTACTGCTAAATGGAATGGGTTATGGTCATTATGGGTCGTAAATGAGTTCCATGTGTTATAACTATGTTTGGTGATATTTAGAGGAGGAAGGGTGGAGGCACCATACAAAATTAGGGGATTGTGATGAATTATAGCTAGGACGCTTAATGAGAAACGATGGAATTTTTCTTTAATTGTAGACTAAGGAATCGTAGCCATTGCTGTCACGCCCCGCCCGGCGGGCCCGTGACACGGGCACCGAACCCTGCTTGCAGAGTACCGGCGAACCCTTTGTCACCGTTAACTAATTTACTTTCTTTTACTTACTATTTCAAACAAAAGATCATTAAACTGAACCGTCACCGGAGACGCACTCCATGCACATACGTATACATATACAAATCCGTGGAAGCGTATTAACATACTTTAGACATAAGGTTTACAAATATACATACCCAACAACTGTCCACATACGACTGACATTTGTCTAATGAGCCTCTACGAGAATAAACACAAACATCCTACGTCGGAACAGGGCCCCGACACGCCCAAAATAGCTACACAAAATGCATACCCAATTATAGCAAGTCCGAAAGATGAATCTTGCTATGCCTGCTGAACTGGTGACCTACTGCGGTGGGGGAGCTCCGTCTGCCCGTCTATTAGGACCTGCAGCACGATATGCAGCGTCCACGAAATAAAGGACGTCAGTACGGAAAATGTACTGAGTATGCTAGACGGAAACACAATATAAGAGCAGTAATATAGGCATCAGAATAGAAACAGACAACTCATAACGACGGGATTGCCTCTGGGGGCAGCTAACCACAACATTATCGTTATAACACCCATTTCCATCATTACAGAGATATATTTTCTCCCTTACAAGGCTTGCCAGTTTCATATACATTTGGTGTTACCGGTCACATTACTCAATCGTTACTTTAGACCCAATACCTGTGCCGCTGCGGGCTTGCCATTTTCATATTCATTAATTGTTACCGTAACCGTTTACATAACCGTTACCTCATACAATCACACACATGCCTCTATGGGGCTCATAATCATACCCGGCCATTTCTAGGCTCGGTCACAACTACCCGGCCATTATTAGGCTCGGTCATCATAACGTATGCCTCTGTGGGCTCGTACCCGGCCATGCTAGGCTCGGTTATAACTACCCGGCCATTATTAGGCTCGGTCACACATATCAATCAAGCACACACACACACATATATTCGTTCACATCATACATTGCAAACTTACTTACGGCTTGTGATCTTGACTTGTTACATTTATTACCTTTCTTGTTCATATAATTAAGAACATCTTTTTATCGACATAATTATAGGACTCAACGACTTCCATCAACGTTATTACTACGAAGCAAGGATAATCTTTTCATGAAGGGGAGAACAACATACGCAATACTAGCTTCTAAGAGTAGAGTGTTCTTTGGGGCTCATTTTTGGCATTGTATGTAATAGGAATCGTGCAAAAGAAAGAACGGTATAGTCTTACATACCTGGTGCTTATTGCGTCGGCTCTCGGCTATGCAATTTACCGCAATTCTTTAATCTACATTTAAAGAATAGCTTAACGGTTACTTGCTACGCTTGATAGCTATTATTAACCAAAATTTCACCAAATTTCATGTAGTGATTCTCTATACTCTTCTTCCCCTAAACTTCGTTAAGGGTATGTACAGCACATGCAACCTATTTATAACCCACAACACTCAAGGCCCATGTGTTTAACTTTACTTACTTGACTCTACAGCTCCTATTCATACTCTTTTAAGTTCTCACAAGCATGTAACCCATCCATCATGCATGTTTAAGGGAAAACTACATGAAAGGGAATAGTAACTTACCTTGCATGTGAATTATTCGACCTTCTTCTTCTATTATTTCAATTTCTAGGTCTTTGCCTTCAATGTGGGTTTGTAGAAGGAGCAGGGATTCAGCTATTGTCCCTCTATGTTCTTTAATTCCTTTGTTTACTTCCGTCAACCTTCAACCGAGGGTTTGGAAGAGGGGAATTTGGTGCCTTTGATGCTAGGGCTTGAGAGAAGTCTTTGGGGCTTTTCACTCTTGCTGGGAATCAGAAAAATGAGGAAGGGACGGGTTTGGGGTCCCTTTTATAGGTCTAGGTGTAAGAATTCACGGACCTGAAAAAGGTCAGAAAAGCGATCGCATACCCATTGCAGACAGGGTATGTGGTTCGCATTTCGGTTGCAGATCTCACCTCAAAAATCTGTCGCATTATGCGACGCAGAAGGGCCAGAAATGCGGTTCGCTTTTTGGTTCGCATTTCGGTCGCAGATCTCACCTCAAAAATCTGTCGCATTATGCGACGCAGAAGGGCCATAAATGCGGTTCGAATTTCCAAAATGTGATCGCATTTCTGGTCGCATTTTGGACATTGGCTTGGCCTAGTGTTCTGCCTCACTCTACGATGGGGGTGTCGATTCTGCGGTTCGCATTTTAGGTCGCATTTTTGACAAACTCTCAGCCCAGGGTTCTGTCCCATTCTGCGATGGAACCTGTCAATTCTGCAGTCGCATATGTGTTATGCGGTCCGCATTTTGACCGCATTACGCTACTTTTGTTTCCTTCGAAATTTTAAACCATTTCCCGGGTTCTTGGTTCTTTTTACGTAACTACCCCTTTTAGCGTAATTAAATGAACGTATTTTACGGGTTGTAACAATTGCGTAGCTTGAGAACTGGTGCAGCATATACCAGGTATGTAAGACTATATCGTTCTTTCTTTTGCACGACTCCTATTGATTACAATGCAATGAACGAGCCCCAAAAGAATGCTTTATTCTTAGAAGTTAGGGTTGCTTATATTGTTTCCCTCTATGGAAGGATTGCTCTTGTTCTTATGATATCAATGTTGTTGGTTGTTACAACCCGTAAAATTCTTACATTAAAATACACTGTGAAATAGCTCACATATGAGGACCCAAGAACCCGGAAAATGGTTTAAAGTTAAGAAAAAGAACAAAGGTGTCGCATAGCTAGATATGCGGATCGCAAAGCACAAATGCGGACCGCATATCCAACATCAGGGTCGCAAATTGAGACAGAGTTCTGGGCTGAAATTGTGTCAAATATGCGGCCAGTATGCGGACCGCATAATGCAAATGCAGACCGCAAATATGACACCCTCCATCGCAGAATGGAACAGAGTTCTGGGCTGAATCAGTGTCTAAAATGCGACCAGAATCCGATCGCATTGTTGAAAATGCAAACCGCAAATCTGGCCCTTCTGTGTCACATAATGTAACAGATTTCTGGGGTAAGATTTGCGACCAGAATGCGAACCGCATAACCTGTTTGCGGTGGGTATGCTATCGCAAACCTGAAATTTGTCAGGTACGTGTGCCACTTATTGTCAGGCCTATAAAAGGGACCCAAACCCGTCCCTCCTTCATTTTTTCTAAGTCCCAGCATAGTAGAAAGCCCCAAACGACCCCTCTCAAAGCCCTCACATCAAAACAACCAAATCCCTCTCTTTCAAACTCTAAATTGAAGAAGGGAAGCAAGAAATTGAAGAGCTAAAGGAAACCCTAGTTGAGTTTCCCCCTCCTACGAACCCCATTGGAGGCAAAGACCTAGAAATTGAGGAATCGAAGAAGAGAGTCAAATAATTCACATGCAAGGTAAGTTACTACTCCCTTTCATATGGTTTTCCCTTAAACATTCGTGATAGGGGGTTGCATGTCTGTAAGAACTTATGGGAGTATGACTAGAAGCCATGAAATCGAAATAAGTAGGGTTAAGCGGAATGGGTCATGGCTATTATGGGCTGTAAATGAGTTGCATGTGCTATAAATACATTTAACGAATTTTAGGGAAGGAAGGGTGCAAAGAACCACCACATGAATTTAGGGAAATCTTGGTTAATGATAGCTATCACGCGTAGTGAGTAACCATTGAGCTATTCTTTAATTGTAGATTAAAGAATTGTGAAAAATTTCGTAGCTTGAGAACCGACGCAATAAGTACCAGGCATGTGAGACTATACCGTTCTTTCTTTTGCACGATTCCTATTGAATACAATGCCACGAATGAGCCCCAAAGAACATTCTATTCTTAGAAGCTAGTGTTGCTTATGTTGTTCTTCCCTCTATGGAATGATTATTCTTGCTTCATGGTACCAATGTTGACGGAAATCCTTGAGTCTTATAACTATCATGTTAAAAGGTATTCTTAATTACATGAGAAAGAAGGGATAATAAATGTATGTCACTAAAACAAGTCGAGAACACTAGTTCATAAATAAGCTCGCAATGTATTACGTGTATATATATATGTGCATGATCGAATTCGTATGACCGCGCCTTGCAAAGGATGGGTATTAGCCCACAGAGGCATATGTTATGACCGAGCCTAGTACGGCCGGGTATGAGCGCACAGAGGCATATGTTATGACCGAGCCTAGTACGGCCGGGTAAGGCATGCTATGAGATGATAATGATGAGCCCATAGGGGCGTATGACGATAAAGAGCCCATGGAGGCGTATGTGATTGTGTGGTAACGTGTATGTAAACGGTTTCGGTAACAGTAAATGTATATGAAAATGCCAAGCCTACAATGGCGCAGATAGTGGTTTGAGGTAACGATTGCGTAACGCATCCGGTAACATAAATGTACATGAAAATGGCAAACTCGCAAGGGTGAAAGTATAATACTGTAATGATGGAAATAGGCATTATAACAACAATGTCATAAAGGTATGTAATTAGACATAAATATTACAACGCGTCATGCTTAGCTGCCCTCAGAGGCAATTCCTTTGCATACGAGTTACACGTTTCTATCCTGATGCTTATATTACTGCTCTTATATTGTGTTTCCTGTCTTACATACTCAGTACATTTTCCGTACTGACGTCCTTTATTTTGTGGACGCTGCATATCGTGCTGCAGGTCATAATAGATTGACAGACGGAGCTCCCCCACCGCAGTAGGCTACCAGTTCAGCAGATACTAGCAAGACTCATCCTTCGGACTTGCTACATTTTGGTATGCATTTTGTATAGACATTTTGGGCATGTCGGGGCCCTGTTCCGACATAGGATGTTTAATGTCTATTCTTGTTGAGGCTCAATAGACAATGTCAGTAGTGTATAGACAAATGTTGACTATGTGTGGACAGGTGTCAGGGTATATACACGTTTTGTAAATTTTATGCCTAACACACGGTAATACGCTTCCACGGATATGTGTATGTATGTATGTGCACGAAGTGTGTCTCCAATGAAAGGTCCAATTAAACGATCTTTTTGTTTGAAATAACAAGAAAGAAAGCAAAGAAATTAGTTAGCTGCAATGAAGGGTTCGCCGGTACTCTGCAAGTAGGGTCCGGTGCCCGGTCGCGGCCCGCCAGGCGGGTCGTGACATTGGTAATTCTTGAGTCTTATAAGATTCATGTTAAAGAGATATTCTTAATTACGTGTAGAAAAAGGGATAACAATCGTATGTCACTAAAAAGGGTCTGGAACATGTTTTCATAAGTGAGCATGCAATATATATATATATATATATATATATATATATATATATATATATATATATATATATATATATGAATAATCTAATTTCTTTGACCGAGCCTAATGAAGGCCGGGTATGTTATGACCGAGCCTAATGAAGGCCGGGTATGTTATGGCCGAACCCAATGAGGGCTGGTATGTTATGACCGAGCCTAATACGGCGGGGTAATATATGCTATGATATGATGATGATGATGAGCCCACAGAGGCATATGTTGATGTACAAAGGTGATGACGAACCCACAGAGGCGTATATAATGGTATAAGGTAACGACTATGTAAACGTATATGGTAACAATAAATGTATATGAAAATGGTAAGCCCACAGAGGCGTATGTATAAGATGATGATAATGATAATGAACGTGAATATGATGATGTTATAAAGGTTATATGTATATGCATAAACTCGACGAACATGTCATGGTTAGCCGACCTCAGAGGTGTTCAGATGGCACAGGTTATATGGTTCTCATCCCGATACTTATGTTATTGCTCATATATTATGTTTTCCTGTCTTACATACTCAGTACATTATCCGTACTGACGTCCTTTTCTGTGGACGCTGCATTTCGTGCTGCAGGTCTTAATAGACTGATAGACGGAGTTCCCCCACCGCAGTAGGCTACCCAGTTGATGCAGGTCAACTTGATCATGATACGTTTAAACCTTCAAGACCATTCACGAGATGTCAAGCTAAAGAGCTTCATGATGCACATTTGATGGTGAAGAAGATCCAAGCGTTTGGCGTGTGAAGTTTGCGTTTGGCATGTATTATTGTATAGTTATGGAAGACATTAATTCTTACTTGTCTTGGAGTCCTGCGTGACTATTTCTTAAACTTAGCCAAATTGTGGCCTTTTTATTAATTAGTTGTTTCCTAGTTGATTTAGGTTAACTAGTTATTCTTTTCCTAGTTGATTTAGGTAAAGGCTCATTCTATATAAGCCTAAACACTTTATTATTTTGATACCTTTTGACATTATTATCAATCAAAAAACGGCAGCACATTGCTCCCAAAATCGTGTGAATTAACTTGTCCAACTTTGGTGTGATTCAAAATTGAACTTGTTCCTTTGTTTGGTCAAACAGTTTGCAAGACCATTGTTTCTTGAGGGTTGTTCGTATAGTATAGGTACTCCGTGACTTCATCAAGAAGGTAAGTAGACTAGTTCCTACTTGTTGTCTTGATAGTTCATTGAGCGTCTTACTTCTATCTTTTGTTTTCTTGTTTCCACTTTTTATATTGCATCAGTTGGTATCAGAACTTGGAAAAGGGTTTGTTCTTACAATTCCAATCCTGTTCTTCGTGCCTTAGTTTAGGTTCTATCTTTAATTTCATTTTTGATTTATAAAAAAAAAACTAAAAAAAAAACGTGAAAAAAAAAGAGGAGAAAGAAAACCCGGAAATTGTTGTTGATTGAAGTTGTTGAATCATCCAGGGATTAAGGTTTCGATGTTCTTGATTTCTTAAAAAAAATCATTCTTGAAAACCCTAGTTGAAATCTTGAAGCTAGAACGCGTTTAATCTTGAAATCTTGAAACTCTAGTTGAAATTCTTGAAGGTAAACAATTGAATCTTGAAAATGTTGAAGTTCTTGGAGTTAAAATTGAAGATCCTGAAGAGTTTTACCTTTTTCTTGAAGAAGTTCTTGAATCCTCAAAACGTTCTTAACAAGACTGCGTTGAATTCTTGAAGTTCTTGAACATTAATTTGTTGTTCTTGAAGGGAGTCTTGAAAAACGTGTAAGAGCAGCCTAAAACGTGTTAGGGAGGCCGACTTTGAGGAGGAGAATAGGAAACTCTAATTCTAGTCCAAGAAGGAAACAACTCCCAATCCAAAAGGGAGAAGTTTCAAGGAGTTGAAATTCTATTAGGACAAGGAGAGGAGGGGCGACCCAAAATCCTAAGGACTAAGGAGAAAGGATTGGTCTTCTCCAAACTAAAGTGGGAAAGCTTCTAAAATTTCCTTATCTCTTCAATTTCGAAATTCTTCTTAATTTCACTACTTCTAATTAGTAATTCTTAGGTAATTTCGCTACTTAAGTAATTACTATTATTTGAGCTTGTAGGACCTCGTGCTAAAACTCAAAATTTTCACTTTCGTAGATAATTCTTGGCTTCTTGTGCTCACTTAAAAAGCTATCCGCCTATCGAGTCGCATAACTTCACTCACCCCGAAGAAAACTATTGATCTTGTGAACTTGAAAGGTCGCTAAGGAACTTGGTCAATTAGAGGAAGCCAATTTGAAGACAAGTGTGAAATCCTACCCAAAAATTTGAGTGAACCCGAGAGTCATTCAAAAAGTGAGAGCGAGAATTTTAACTAACCTTAACATACCCTCTAGTATTGTTTCTTTTGCAGGTACATGGCTACGGAAGGAGAAAAGGTTGTGACGGACATTACTTTTGCCGACCTCTTGGGCGAAGTAAGGGCACTTAGCGCCCGAATAGAGAACATGGAAAGATCCCCTAGCAATCCAAAGCACGCCGGAGAAGGAACTCGTGACGGTTCCACCGTTAGACCCGAACAGTTCGTGGAGTTAGCTCGCCAAAACGAGCAGAGGGACGGAGGTGCTCAAAATGTCAGGACCATGAGGATTCCCCGGGGTGTCATGCCACCATTAATGCCAGCCCGGAGAAACATAGCACCCGTAGGGAATATGAGAGCAGCCCGAGAGGATGATCAACCCGAGTTCGACAAATTTGATGATGATGATTTGGGCCCACGGAATCCACGAGTTGGACAGAGGAATGGAGGCCGAGACTATGTGGGAAAACGTGATTATGATCATTGTTACAACTCGTAAAACTCGTACATTAAAATACACTGTGAAGTAGCTCACATATGAGGACCCAAGAACCCGAATTTTGTTTTTAAGTTAAGAAAAAGAACAAAGGTGTCGCATAGCTAGATATGCGGACCGCAAAACACAAATGTGGACCGCATATCCAACATCAGGGTCGCAAACTGCGACAGAGTTCTGGACTGAAATTGTGTCAAATTTGCGGCCAATATGCAGATCGCATAACGTGAATGCGGACCGCAAATATGACACCTTCCATCGCAGAATGGAACAGAGTTCTGGGCTGACTCAATGTCTAAAATACGACCAGAATGCTATCGCATTGTTGAAAATACGAACCGCAAATCTGGCCCTTCTGCGTCGCATAATGCAACAGATTTCTGGGGTGAGATTTGCGACCAAAATGTGACCTGCATACCCTGTTTGCGGTGGGTATGCGATCAAAAACCTGAAAATTGTCAGGTACATGTGCCACTTCTTGCCAGGCTAATAAAAGGGACCCAAACCTGTCCCTTATTCATTTTTCTGAGTCCAAGCATAGTAGAAAGCCCCAAACGACCCCTCTCAAAGCCCTCACATCAGAACAACCAAATTCCTCTCTTCCAAACTCTAAATTGAAGAAGGGAAACAAGAAATTGAAGGTCTAAAGGAAACCCTAGCTGAGTTTCCCCCTCCTGCGAACCCCATTGGAGGCAAAAACCTAGAAATTGAGGAATCGAAGAAGAGAGTCTATTAATTCACATGCAAGGTAAGTTACTACTCCCTTCCATGTGGTTTTCCCTTAAACATTCATGATAGGGGGGTTGCATGTCTGTAAGAACTTATGGGAGTATGACTAGAAGCCATGAAATCGAAATGAGTGGGGTTAAACGGAATGGGTCATGATTATTAGGGCTTGTAATTGGGTTGCATGTGCTGTAAATACATTTGATGAGGGTTAGGGGAGGAAGGGTGTAGAGAACCACCATATGAATTTAGGAGATTGTGGTTAAATGGTAGCTATCACGCGTAGTGAGTAATCATTGAGCTATTCTTTAATTGTAGATTACAGAATTGTGGCAAAATGCGTAGCTTGAGAACCGACGCAGTATGCACCAGGTATGTGAGACTATACCGTTCTTTCTTTTGCACGATTCCTATTGAATACAATGCCATGAATGAGCCCCAAAGAACATTCTACTCTTAGAAGCTAGTGTTGCTTATGTTGTTCTTCCCATTATGGAATGATTATCCTTGCTTCATGGTAACGATGTTGACGGAGATCCTTGGGTCTTATAACTGATGTGTTAAAAAGGGGTATTCTTAATTACATGAGAAAGAAGGGATAATAAATGTAACAAGTCGAGAACACAAGTCATAAATAAGCTCACAATGTATTACGTGTATATATATATATGTGTGTAGGATTGAATTCGTATGACCGCGCATTGTAAAGGCCGGGTATGAGCCCACAGAGGCATATGTTATGACCGAGCCTAGTACGGCCGGGTAAGGCATGCTATGAGATGAAAATAATGAGCCCACAGAGGCGGATGACGATAAAGAGCCCATGGAGGCGTACGTGATTGTGTGGTAGCGTGTAGGTAAACGGTTTCGGTAACAGTAAATGTATATGGAAATGATAAGCCCACAGAGGCGCTGATAGTGGTTTAAGGTAACAATTACGCATCCGGTTGCAATAAATGTATTTGAAAATGGCAAACTCGCAAGGGTAAAAGTATAATGCTGTAATGATGGAAATAGGCAATATAACAACGATGTAATAGAAGTATGTAATTAGACATAAATATTACTACGTGTCATGGTTAGCCGCCCTCAGAGGCAATTCCGTTGCTACAAGTTACATGTTTCTGTCCTGATGCTTATATTACTGCTCTTATATAGTATTTCCTGTCTTACATACTCAGTACATTTTACGTACTGACGTCCTTTATTTTGTGGACGCTGCATATCGTGCTGCAGGTCCTAATAGAGTGACAGACGGAGCTCCCCCACCGCAGTAGGTTACCAGTTCAGCAGGCATAGCAAGATTCATCCTTCGGACTTGCTATACTTTGGTATGCATTTTGTGTAGACATTTTGGGCATGTCGGGGCCCTATTCCGACATAGATGTTTAATGTCTGTTCTTGTAGAGGCTCACTAGACAATGTCAGTAGTGTATAGACAAATGTTGGTTATGTATGGACAGGTGTCAGGGTGTGTACACGTTTTGTAAATTTTATGCCTAAAACACAGTAATACGTTCCACGGATATATGTATGTATGCATGTGCACGAAGTGTGCCTCCAATGGAAGGCCCTATTAAATGATCTTTTTGTTTGAAATAATAAGTAAAGAAAATGAGTTAGCTACAATGAAGGGTTCGCCGGTACTCTGCAAGTAGGGTCCGGTGCCCGTGTCACGGGCCCGCCGGGCGGGTCGTGACAGAGAGTGGTATCAGAGCAGGTCGTGTCCTAGGGATTGTCTATGAGCCGTGTCTTGTAGGGTCTTGATTATAGGTGTGTTGCGCGCCACATTTTATAATCAGGAGGCTACCTGATATTTAGGAATGTTACCTTCTTTCTGAATCTAGATCGTGCTTAGAACTAAGTCGTTCTAGATCGTGCTTAGAACTAAGTCGTAAGTGTTCATCTCTAATGCTTGCCTTGTTTTCCTACAGTGATGCCTTCGGCTAGGAAGCAAGTCAACAGTAGACGGCTCGATATAAATGCCGGAGAGGGGACCAGTCAGGTTCCCCGCACGGAGGAAGACCAAAGCGAGACGCCTTCTCAGACTTCATCTACTCCTCCTCACCCAGAGGATATTAGAAGCTGCCCAGCTTCCCTGGTCCATTCTTCAAATGCTACAAACCAGGACCTGAGGACTGCGGTGCAGTTGTTGACTAGCCTGGTAACTTCTTAGGCTCGGAGATAGAATACCGGTACTGCTGAGAGACCGGTCAGTACGAGGGTATGTGACTTTATCAATCTGGATCCTCTAGTGTTTACCGGGTCTGATCCTAAGGAAGACCCGCAGGATTTCATTGATCAAATACACCGCACACTGCGGGTTATGCATGCCAGTGACACAAAGGCAGTAGAACTGGCTTCTTACCGATTACGGAACTTAGCAGTGCTCTGGTATGATGGTTGGGAGAGATCCAGGGGTCCCAATGCTCCCCCACCAGTATGGAATGAATTCTTCGAGGCGTTTCTTCGCCACTACCTGCCAGTTGAGGTACGTCGAGCCAAGGCCGATAAGTTCTTGAACCTTAAGCAGGGAAATATGAATGTACGAGAGTACAGTATGCAGTTTGACTCTCTGGCGAGGTATGCTCCCCACATGGTGGCAGAGATGAGCGACAGGGTTCACTTGTTCGTGAACGGATTGGGGCCACATTTGATAAATGAATGTACAACGTCCTCCTTGATAGAGGGCATGGATATCTCTCGTATTCAGGCTTATGCCCAGACCATAGAGGACCGTAAACGCCAACAAAGGGCGGACAGGGTACAGGAGAGGACCCAGCATAGGAGAACGAGAGCTGCGAGGTATTCTAGTGATTCCAGAAGTAGTGTGAGGCCCTATTCTTCGAGGAGCTTGGCACCACCTGTGTCTAGTGCCCCTTGACAGTTTCAGAGCTCGCGGGCATCAAGCTCACCATATCACAGGGCTACCAGTCAGATGAGATCCTCTATGCCTCGTTGTGAGCAGTGCAGCAGAACCCATTTTGGACCCTGCCGTCGGGGATCAGATGGATGTTATTATTGTGGACAGCCCGGTCACATGATGCGAGATTGTCCTTATAGAAGGGATGGTGGCATGGCTCACTAAACTGGATCTGCTGCTAGTTCTTCCTCATCTATTCGACCTCCAGTACGGGGTCCTCAGCAGCCAGCAATTCGTGGCAGAGGCAGCGATGCAATACCGGGCCCAAGCGGTGTTCAAAACCGAATATATGCTCTAGCGGGCCAACAGGACCTTGAGTCATCTCCGAATGTTGTCACAGGTATACTATCAGTGCTTTCTCATGATGTGTATGCATTGATTGATCCCGGGTCCACGTTATCTTATGTTACACCCCTTGTGGCTGACAAATTTGATGTTGCACCCGAAGTATTAAGCACTCCCTTTGTGGTATCCACTCCAATAGGAGATTCTGTAATTGCCAGAAAGGTTTATAGAGGCTGCACTATGACGATCTGTAATCGTCCAACCTCGGAAGATTTAATTAAGTTAGAAATGATCGATTTTGATGTGATAATGGGGATGGACTGGTTGGCATCGTGTTACGCCAGTGTCGACTGTCATACAAAGGTGGTTAAATTCCAATTTCCTGGCGAACCTGTCCTTGAATGGAAGGGGAATGTTGCTACACTGAAAGGTAGGTTTATTTCCTACCTTAAGGCAAGCAAGATGATCTCTAAGGGTTGTATCTACCACCTTGTTCGCGTTATGGACGCGGAGGCGGAGCCGCCTATCTTACAGACGATTCCGGTAGTCAATGAATTTCCGGATGTCTTTCCAGATGAACTTCCAGGTCTTCCTCCTGAAAGGGAAATCGAGTTTGGCATCGATGTGTTGCCTGATACTCATCCAATTTGTATTCCTCCGTATATAATGGCCCCAGCAGAATTGCGGGAGTTGAAGGTACAGTTGAAAGACTTACTGGATAAAGGCTTCATTAGGCCTACTTCACCTTGGGGTGCACCGGTCTTGTTCGTACGAAAGAAGGACGGATCGTTACGAATGTGTATCGATTATCGTCAGTTGAATAAGGTCACCATAAAGAACAAGTACCCACTTCCAAGAATCGATGACCTGTTCGACCAGCTCCAGGGAGCCAAATATTTCTCTAAGATTGACCTGCGCTCGGGATATTTTCAGTTAAGGGTCAAGGAGAAAGACATTCCGAAAATAGCTTTCCGAACTAGATATGGGCATTTATAATTTCTAATGATGTCGTTCGGGCTAACGAATGCCCCGACTGCTTTCATGGACCTCATGAACACTGTATTCAGAACCTATCTTGATGTGTTCGTGGTGGTGTTCATTGATGATATTTTGGTATATTCCCGCTCAGAGACAGAGCATGTGGGTCACTTGCGGATAGTATTGCAGACCCTTCGGGACCACAGGTTATACGCAAAGCTCGCCAAAAGTGAGTTTTGGTTGAACTAAGTGGCATTCTTAGGCCATGTAATATCCGACGAGGGTATTAGTGTCGATACTCAAAAGATCAACACGGTCAAGAATTGGCCAAGGCCTACTACACCATCAGAAGTCCGTAGCTTCTTGGGGTTGGCAGGATATTATAGGAGGTTTGTAGAAGGATTTTCTTCTATATCCGCACCGTTAACTATGCTGACCCAGAAAGCTGCCAACTTTAAATGGACAGATGCTTGTGAATGGAGCTTTCAAGAACTGAAAGATCGATTAACATCCGCTCCAGTCCTTGCTCTTCCCGATGGAACTGAGGGTTATGTGGCGTATTGTGATGCCTCTGGCATAGGTTTGGTATGTGTACTAATGCAGCAGGGGAAGGTGATTGCTTATGCTTCGAAACAGTTGAAGAAGCATGAAAAGAATTACCCAACCCATGACCTAGAATTGGCTTCTGTAGTATATGCCTTAAAGACGTGGCGACACTATCTCTATGGTGTCCATGTCGACATCTACACATACCATAAAAGCCTACAGTACATCTTCAGACAAAGGGAGCTAAATTTGAGACAACGATGTTGGCTTGCATTACTAAAAGACTACGACGTTGAGATATTGTATCATACGGGCAAAGCCAATGTTGTGGCAGACGCCCTCAGTCGTAAGTCTATGGGAAGTTTAGCACACATTGAAGCAGGTAAACGAAGTTTAACCAAAGAACTTCATCAGCTAGCCAATATGCGAGTCAAATTGCTAGACTCCGAAGATGGAGGTATTGTTGTGCATAACACGTCTGAATCATCTTTCGTAACTGAAGTGAAAGCACGGCAATACGAAGACCCCACCTTGATGCGATTGCGAGAGGGAATTCAGCAAGGTAGGATCTCAACTTTCGAGATCGCAGGGGATGGGACCTTGAGGTGTCAAGGCCGATTGTGTGTGCCTGATGTAGCAGAATTGCGAGAGAGAATCATGAGGGAAATTCACCAATCCAGATACTCCATCCATCCTGGCTCAACCAAAATGTATCATGATACCAAAGAACAGTATTGGTGGAATGGGATGAAGAAATCAAGTGCGGAATTCGTAGCTCAGTGTCCTAATTGCCAACAGGTAAAGACTGAACATCATAAACTTGGTGGACTGCTCCAAGATATAGAAATTCCGACTTGGAAATGGGAGGTGATTAACATGGACTTCATTGTTGGATTACCTCGCTCCAATCGTAAGTTTGACTCTATCTGGGTGATAGTGGATCGGCTTACCAAGTGTGCTCATTTTCTGCCAGTTAAGGCCACCTACACAGCTGAAGATTATGCAAAGCTTTACATCAAGGAAATTGTTAGACTTCATGGGGTGCCAATGTCTATTATATCAGACAGAGGAGCCCAGTTTACAGCTAACTTCTGGAAATCTTTTCAGAAGGGTTTGGGTACACAAGTAAGTCTCAGCATAGCTTTTCATCCGCAAACTGACGGGCAGGCTGAGCGTACCATACAAACACTGGATGATATGTTGCGAGCATGCGTTCTAGACTTCCAAGGAAGTTGGGACGACCATCTTCCACTGATAGAGTTTGCGTACAACAACAGTTACCACTCCAGTATAAAAATGGCCCCATATGAGGCTTTGTATGGGAGGAAGTATAGATCGCCAATTAGGTGGTTCGAAGTTGGTGAAGCTGAGCTGTATGGCCCGGATTTGGTCCATCAAGCCGTTGAGAAGGTACGAATGATACAGGGACGATTGAATACTGCAGAAAGTAGGCAAAAGTCCTATTCCAACGTCCGACGTCGTGATTTAGAGTTTCAAGTTGGTGATTGGGTGTTCCTGAGAGTCTCACCCATGAAGGGTGTTATGCGTTTTGGGAAGAAGGATAAATTGAGCCCGAGGTACATCGGTCCGTACAAAATCCTTCGGCGGATTGGACATATTGCATATGAATTAGAGCTACCCTCCGATATGGAATTTGTCCATCCGGTATTCCATGTGTCCATGTTGAGGAAATGTATCGGGGACCCTTCTCGGGTCGTCCCCACCCATGACATACAAATCACCGAGGACCTAACCTACAAAGAAGTACCAGTGGCTATATTGGACCGACAGGTCCGCAAGCTAAGAACAAAGGATGCGGCTTCGGTCAAGGTGTTGTGGAGGAACAGGAATATGGAAGAAATGACATGGGAAGCAGAGGAAGAGATGAAATCTAAATATCTGCACCTATTTCCCGAGGTAAATAGGAACTTGACTCTTCATTATTACCTTTCATTTAATGCTGGGATTCAGTGGCGTCCGAACGAAGCCTATAAAAGCTGAAACCCCCCCTCCCCCTACAGTATTACCTTTCATAAATCCATACATTCGGGGACGAATGTTCATAAGGGGGGCAGAGTGTTACAACCCGTAAAACTCGTACATTAAAATACACTGTGAAATAGCTCACATATGAGGACCCAAGAACTCGAAAAATGGTTTAAAGTTAAGAAAAAGAACGAAGGCGTCGCATAGCTAGATATGCGGACCGCATATCCAACATCAGGGTCGCAAACTGCGACAGAGTTCTGGACTGAAATTGTGTCAAATTTGCGGCCAGTATGCGGATCGCATAACGTGAATGCGGACCGCAAATATGACACCTTCCATCGCAGAATGGAACAGAGTTCTAGGCTGACTCAATGTCTAAAATGCGACCAGAATGCGATCGCATTGTTGAAAATGCGAACCGCAAATCTGGCCCTTCTGCGTCGCATAATGCAACAGATTTCTGGGGTGAGATTTGCGACCAAAACACGAACTGCATACCCTGTTTGCGGTGGGTATGCGATCGAAAACCTTAAAATTGTCAGGTACGTGTGCCACTTCTTGCCAGGCCAATAAAAGGGACCCAAACCCGTCCCTTCTTCATTTTTCTAAGTCCAAGCATAGTAGAAAGCCCCAAACGACCCCTCTCAAAGCCCTCACATCAGAACAACCAAATCCCTCTCTTCCAAACTTTAAATTGAAGAAGGGAAACAAGAAATTGAAGGGCTAAAGGAAACCCTAGCTGAGTTTCCCCCTCCTGCGAACCCCATTGGAGGCAAAGACCTAGAAATTGAGGAATCGAAGAAGAGAGTCAATTAATTCACATGCAAGGTAAGTCACTACTCCCTTCCATGTGGTTTTCCCTTAAACATTCATGATAGGGGGGTTGCATGTCTGTAAGAACTTATGGGAGTATGACTAGAAGCCATGAAATTGAAATGAGTGGGGTTAAACTGAATGGGTCATGATTATTAGGGGTTGTAATTGGGTTGCATGTGCTGTAAATACGTTTGATGAGGGTTAGGGGAGGAAGGGTGTAGAGAACCACCATATGAATTTAGGAGATTGTGGTTAAATGGTAGCTATCACGCGTAGTGAGTAATCATTGAGCTATTCTTTAATTGTAGATTAAAGAATTGTGGCAAATTGCGTAGCTTGAGAACCGATGCAGTATGCACCAGGTATCTGAGACTATACCGTTCTTTCGTTTGCACGATTTCTATTGAATACAATGCCATGAATGAGCCCAAAAGAACATTCTACTCTTAGAAGCTAGTGTTGCTTATGTTGTTCTTCCCTTTATGGAATGATTATCCTTGCTTCATGGTAACGATGTTGACGGAGATCCTTGAGTCTTATAACTGATGTGTTAAAAAGGGGTATTCTTAATTACATGAGAAAGAAGGGATAATAAATGTAACAAGTCGAGAATACAAGTCATAAATAAGCTCGCAATGTATTACGTGTATATATATATGTGTGTAGGATTGAATTCGTATGACCGTGCCTTGTTAACGCCGGGTATGAGCCCACAGAGGCATATGTTATGACCGAGTCTAGTACGGCCGGGTATGAGCCCACAGAGGCATATGTTATGACTGAGCTGATGCAGGTCAACTTGATCATGATACGTTTATACCTTCAAGACCATTCACGAGAAGTCAAGCTAAAGAGCTTCATGATGCACATTTGATGGTGAAGAAGATCCAAGCGTTTGGCGTGTGAAGTTTGCGTTTGGCATATATTATTGTATAGTTATGGAAGACATTAATTCTTACTTGTTTTGAAGTCCTGCGTGACTATTTCTTAAACTTAGCCAAATTGTGGCCTTTTTGTTAATTAGTTGTTTCCTAGTTGATTTAGGTTAACTAGTTATTCTTTTCCTAGTTGATTTAGGTAAAGGCTCATTCTATATAAGCCTAAACACTTCATTATTTTGACACTTTTGACATTATTATCAATCAAAAACCGGCAGCACATTGCTCCCAAAATCGTGTGAATTAACTTGTCCAATTTTGGTGTGCTTCAAAATTAAACTTGTTCCTTTGTTTGATCGAACAGTTTGCAAGACCATTGTTGTCTTGAGGGTTGTTCGTATAGTATAGGTACTCCGTGACTTCATCAAGAAGGTAAGTAGACTAGTTCCTACTTGTTGTCTTGATAGTTCATTGAGCGTCTTACTTCTATCTTTTGTTTTCTTGTTTCCGCTTTTTATATTGCATCAGTTGGTATCAGAGCTTGGAAAGGGTTTGTTCTTACAATCCCAATCCTGTTCTTCGTGCCTTAGTTTAGCTTCTATCTTTAATTTCGTTTTTGATTTATAAAAAAAAAAAAAAAAAGTGAAAAAAAAAGAGAAGAAATAAAAACCGAAAATTGTTGTTGGTTGAAGTCGTTAAATCATGTAGGGATTGACGTCTTCAAGATAGATTGCTAAAGAAACGTTCTTGAACCGATTCGTGAAGTTCTTGATTGTTAGAAACCGATAATCTTGAAATCTTGAAACTCTAGTTGAAATTCTTGAAAGTGCACGATTGAATCTTGAAAATCTTGAAGTTCTTGGAATTAAAATTGAAGTTCTTGAAGAGTTTTACGTTGTTTTTGAAGAGGTTCTTGAATCCTCAAACGTTCCTAACGAGATTGCCTTGAATTCTTGAAGTTTTTGAACTTTAATTTGTTGTTCTTGAATATTTTGGTTGAAAAACGTGGGAGAGGGCCTAATAAGTGTTAGGAAGGCCAAATTTGAGGAGGAGAATAGGAAACTCTAATTCTAGTCCAACAAGGAAACAACTCCCAATCCAAAAGGGAGAAGTTTCAAGGAGTTGAAATTCTATTTGGACAAAGAGAGGAGGGGATAATTTGTGTTGGAAAAGGAAAGGGGGGGACCCAAAATCCTAAGGGCTAAGGAGAAAAGATTGGTCTTCTCCAAACTAAAGTGGGAAAGCTTCTAAAATTTTCTTATCTCTTCAATTTCGAAATTCTTCTTAATTTCACTACTTCTAATTAGTAATTCTTAGGTAATTTCCCTACTTAGGTAATTACTAATCTTTGAGCTTGTAGGGCCTCGTGCTAAAACTCAAAATTTCCACTTTCGTAGATAATTCTTGGCTTCTTGTGCTCACATAAAAAAAGCTGTCTGCCTATCGAGTCGCATAACTTCACTCACCCCGAAGAAAACTATTGATCTTGTGAACTTGAAAGGTCGCTAAGGAACTTGGTCAATTAGAGGAAGCCAATTTGAAGACAAGTGTGAAAAGACCCAAAAAATTTGAGTGAACCCGAGAGTCATTCAAAAAGTGAGAGCGAGAATTTTAACTAACCTTAACACACCCTTTAGTATTGTTTCTTTTGCAGGTACATGGCTACGGAAGTAGAAAAGGTTGTGACGGACATTACTTTGGCCGACCTCTTGGCCGAAGTAAGGACACTTAGCGCCCGAATAGAGAACATGGAAAGATCCCCTAGCAATCCAAAGCATGCCGGAGGAGGAACTAGTGACGGTTCCACAGTTAGACTCGAGCAGTTCGTGGAGTTAGCTCACCAAAATGAGCAGAGGGACGGAGGTGCTCAAAATGTCAAGACCATGAGGATTCCCCGGGGTGTCATGCCACCATTAATGCCAGCCCGGAGAAACATAGCACCCGTAGGGAATATGAGAGCAACCCGAGAGGATGATCAACCCAAGTTCGATGAATTTGAAGATGATGATTTGGGGCCACAAAATCCAAGAGTTGGGCAGAGGAATGGAGGCTGAGACTACGTGGGAAGACGTGGTTATGATCATGGTCCGAGAGGGAGGCTTAGAGGTTTTGGTGGAAGGAACTTAGAGTATGACTTTGATGAGCATGTTGAGCATTATGAGGACTTCCAACCAATCTTACCAAACCGAGGGGGCCGAGACCATGTCCGAGACAGTGGGTTGAACAGCGTCAAGGTTACTATCCCTGCTTTCAAAGGAACTAATGATCCTGACCGATTTTTAGAGTGGAAGCGTCAAGTTGAGCGGATATTTGAAATTAATGATATGTCTGAAGAGAAGAAGGCTACATATGCCATTGCAGCTTTCGAGTCCTATGCTTCGACTTGGTGGGAGGCTGAGAAAAGATCCAGAGTTAGACATAACCAACCAGCACGCATAACATGGATAGAATTGAAAGCAAATAATGACTCGTAAATATGTGAACCCACGGCACAAGAAAGAACAATTATGGAAGTTGTATGATTTGAAACAAGGGTTGAAGTCCGTGAAGGAATACTATGATGACTTTGAGAAGATTCGTCTATCACTTGACATGGAAGACGAAGAAGAAGAAGAGGCTATTATCCGATTCAAGAATGGGTTGAATAATGATATCTCCAATCAGTTGAGACTACATGTGTTTATTGCTCTTCATGATGTGTTCTTAGCTGCCATTGAAGCCAGAAAAGATGATTAAAGAAAGCCGGGCAGCTCGATATAGAGGGGGTTCTGATTCTACTATCATACGTCGAAACAACGAGTGGACGACGCCGAACACTGGGGGAGCAAGCCAAACCCGAGAGCCTAGAGCAAGCAAAAACCAAGAGCCTAAGAAGTTAGCCCAAGCTACGGCACCTGGGGTTGAACCTAAGGGGTCCGGAGGTAATTCTAAGACTCAACTCAATTCTCCTAGCGCATCTTCTTTTCAGTGTCACAAATGCAAAGGCTATGGGCATTTCGCTAAGGATTGTTCAATGCGGAGGACCATGTTAATTCTTGATGATGGAACTGTGTGTGAAGAAGAAAGTGAAGAAGAGAATGAGGATGATAAGGGGGGAAGAATTGGTTGAGTGCGGAGAGGAAGAGTTAGAAGAAGAGGGTGTGAATATGTCACGACCCCAAATCTCCCACCTTTGGGAATCGTGATGGCGCCTACTAATGAAAGCTAGGCCAGCCAATAATTAACCTCATTAATGCATTTAACACATTATTCATAATTTTTACAACAAAATTTAATAACAAAATGTGGAAGATACTTAAATAGCCTCTTGTTCATACAATCCTCCCAAGAACTAGTATCACAGTTTTCACAGACTGTCTAAGAGTACTACATACAATGGTCTTGAAAGAAATAACAAAGGTACTGATTCCGAACTACATGGAATAACAGTCAAAGAAACAAACAGAGGACACCAAGATCTGCGAACGGCCGCAGTACTACCTTGGGTCGCCTGGAAGATCACGCAAAAGCTGGAAGTCCTTTACTGTTCGACACCTGTGGCGCCGGTATCTGCACAAAAAGTGCAGAGTGTAGTATCAGCACAACCGACCCCATGTGCTGGTAAGTGCCTGGCCTAACCTCGGCGAGGTAGTGACGAGGCTAGACCGGACCCCAGATAATCC
>MCJB01000099.1:0-44003 GCA_002018475.1 Nicotiana obtusifolia
GGGTAGGTTGGGGTATGGGGGTGCGTTGGTGGGATGGGGAATAAAGTGGGGAAGGTTGAATTTAAAAAAATATTTTTCCTTCTCTTAATAGGGAAAATATTTTCCTTCAATTGGAGGAAAATGAATTTATGAGGAAAATATTTTCCAAAACATTTAAGTCAACGAAACATAAGAAAATTAGAAAATATTTTTCGGAAAATATTTTCCTCCTTACCAAACACACCCTCAGTAATTATACAATTCATAAGAAAACAATACATATTAAGTAAAGTTTGGTAAGAGTTGGGCGTGTTGTGTTATGACTAAATTTTAGCCCAAGTGACTTTTGGGTCAATTATTTGACCGGCTCAATTATTGACTCAACCCATTTTAACCTGCTCGAAATCTAATGAACCTCCCCAATTATTGATTCAACCTATTTTAATCTGCTCAAAATCAACCCAACCCGCCCATTTGACATCCCTAATTTTGTCTATGCTTTCACCTGGACCTTAACATCGAGCATGGTCTATTGAAGTATCCAGTTGGTAAACAGTAAAGTTATTAGGCAGTCTCTATAAAATCCAGCAAGTAGGTATCAGATTTTGTACTAAGCTTTTTAATGTTTTCAACCATAAGTACTACTCTGCAACTATAAATAAATAAAGTCATAATAGTATAAGATGAATCCATTGAACAAAAAGGCAAAGTCCTTTGGTGAATGGCATAGGTGGATTTACTTTTTCAATAGTATGTATTTACTTTATCAGATTTTTGCTTTCGGTTTGACTATTAATTCTATAAGTATATTATTAAAATTTCATAAGACATATACGTGTCTTAATTATTTTGAACCCGTTGGTTGAACAACTAACTAGTTGTTATATGATTGGATTTCTATTTGAGTGAAATGTCTTTGCTCCTACAAAGACCGGCGCAAAGAATACTTTGTTCATATTTCTTACGTCTCATTATTACATCGCTTCAAACAACTATTTAACATTATTTGAGTATTTCATTTTTCAAAAATAATTTTTTATATTTAATCAACATTAATTTTAATAAGTCTCTGGATCATGTCATGAATTTTTTTTTAAGACATGGCTTTTTGATATATACGGCTAGAAATTTTTTTTCCTCTGTTTTCTTTTTTATATACGAGAAATGCTAAAATTCGCGATCTGCCTCGAGGCATAAGAATAAAATATGGAATAATGACACAGTATAACCGCTCTCAAAATAATAGCTAAAAAAATATATTTTGTATATATATATTTTGTATGTTACATGCAAAAATTATATAAATTTTGTATATTTTTTCGACTAACAAATATAAATAGTTTCTGGCGTGGGCTAAAAGTGAAAAAAGCCGAATAAAACAAGTGGGTTTTTCGGGTCATGGGCCTAGTGAAGTGGTCCAAGCCCGGCTGTAGCCCATTAAGCAGCTTGTAGATTGATTTTGAAGAAGGAACATTGATTGGAAGTTGTAAATGGTTCGTTCAGCTAACTTCTACCCAACTATACCCAACCATTAATTACTAGTACTACCTGTCCCAACTCCTTCAAAGATCTCACACCCCACTACACTTCAATCCCCAATTATTCATTTCTCAGAGAATTTTGCTCTTTCGTAGATCCCAAACTATTGTGTGTGGGCAAAGAAAAATGAAGGTTGTGGTACTTACACGTAGCGGCAAAGAACTAATCAAAGGTGGCCTTGAGCTCACCGATTCCGTATGTTTCTCCATCTTTCCTCATCTGGGTTTGTTTTTGTTTTTGCAAAATTGCTCAATTATCCCACATGGGCGCGTACTTTAAGTAGAATAATGGTTTATTCTTTAAGAAAATTGTGCATATACATATGTCTTTTATATTTTATTGGTTTGCTGATGTAAATTTGGTGGTTGTTATTTCAGGCCACGGTTACTGATCTGCAGGAGGCAATTCATAAACGAAGTGAGTGACTACTGTTTATTTCTTCAAAGATAAAATCTTTTTATGGATATTTAGTTGACTACTTAATTGTTTTCAAAGATGGTAGCTTAGTTTTTTTCAAACAACCGTGCACTTCGACTATTCTACCGGGTAGCTGCTATCTCCTACCAACATAGGTACCAGATATGGGTTCATTTAAACACTGTGCATGTGTTAAAAAATCAACTAAACAAGTGCAAATAATAGATCACAGACTCAGCAAATCAAATAGACTGTGATAGAATTTTGAACTAAACCATAAAGCTTAAATCTTGTATCAGCCTCTGGAGGTATGGGATAATGCTCCCCGCCAAGGCATAGGTATATGTGATATAGGAGATTAGGGGTGGCAAACGGGCGGGTCGAAAACGGGTAATGCAAGAACGGATAAATTATCCGATCTGACCCATATTTAATACGGATAAAAATGGGTTAACCGGCGTATAATATGTCCATATTATCCATGGCTTTTTGAATATGATCACTTTTGGGAGAATTCTAGCTCCCAAACTTGAGAAACCTAATTTGAGGCTTTACAATTGTAAAAGTTAAAATCATTAGTTATCCATTGGTTATCCGTTTTCTAAGTGAATAGTATGGTTCTTATCTATATTTGACCCATTTTTAAAAAGTTTATTATCCAACCCATTTTTTAATGGATAATATGGATAGATACTTGTTTTCTTTTATTCATTTTGCCACCACTATAGGAGATAAAACTTAACTTACTTTTGCTAGTTCATAGTTCATGCGTCTTTCATAGAAAACAGAAGATCCGTCCCTTGGAAAGTCCCCTGATAGTTAAATCAGTTAGTTTGCTCTGATGTACTAGTTAAATGCTTGATGTTTACAAGAGGAAAATATCTATCGAATCTGCCTTGAGGCACTAGACTAATGAAAAGGCAGAGTAGTTTGAAGAGAAGGTGTAATAGCTTTTACCATGCATATTACTGAAGTTGATTTGCGCATTGCCATGAACTTTTAATGTTCTACCGGTTGGTCATGACAGGAATTAATAAATTTATGGTTTCAATTTTTATATTGTGATTCAACTCCCTGAGTGATTTTTTACAATTTAATTACTTAAGTGTCTGTGTGTTGTGTCTTTATATTTTGTACATATGTAGAGTAGTTTTGGAGGTTTAAACAACTTGATGTGATGTCCATCTTTTTATGTTCTTTCCAATTCTCTCTACCTCTTGACCTCGATTGATTTGTTTGTTCTATCTTTTGTTAGGCTGAAAATGCATGAAATATAGCTATTTTGCTCAGACTCTCCTAAAATATCGATAGGTGCATGTCGGATCCTTCAAAAATAGTGTATTTTTGAAGGATCCGACACGGATGCGGCAGCTATTTTGGAGAGTCCGCGCAACATAGAAATATAGTGTACGAAGACACGTGTATGTGTGTTTCTATGTGTTTGTGGGTCTGTTTTCTCCCATTTAGAGTTTTTCGAGAAGGAAGCCATCACGGAATGGAACTACTATGCATGTAATGGCTAATTTTTAAGTCACAAAAAGGTTTTTCGTGCTTCCGTTTATCTTCTGCAACTGAGCAGGAGCTTCACCGCCCTGGGAATGAGACAAATAACATACATTTTTTATTAGTAGGAGTAATACTAACACAAATTAGAAGGATATACTCCCTTTGCCAATTCAAGTGACACATGTTGACATTTTGTTGCAAACTTTTTTGTTTTATCATGATTTTTTATATGCAGTAAAAAAAATTGAAAATACAATCATCAATTTAGATAGAGTTCATTGTTTGATTTTAATAAGAGGAAAACATCTTGAAATGGAACCACTATGCGTCTTAAAATTTTTTTATTACTTCCATTTTTCTCCTAGCTTCATAACCTTGGAATGGGAGTAATAACATGTAAGAAATATGCATATCCTTTATCCCAATTTGATGGCACGGATTAACTTTTCTTTGGGAAACTTTTTTATTTTCAATATGCATTCTTTGTATGTTATAATACCAATTAGAAAATATAATCATCAATTTGACTGGAACTTATAAAATGAGTTTTAATTGGTCAAGTATCATTATTGAAATCCTGAACTACTTGATATTGATTTCAATTCAGTTTTGATTTTTTTGACCTACAAATATTAAGTTGTGTGACTTAAAATTTGATGGAGGGGTTAAGTTTCAGATTCCCTTGAAATCTTATGCAGTAAAGTTTTAGAACTAACATGTGGAATAAAAGAGTGAAAGATAGAAGTACTGTGTGACTTCATTTTTGGTGATTGATACTTGTTCAATTAGGTTGTATTGATTAGCGATGGCCGATCTAGTAACAACTGGAACGATTCTAAACAATTTTTTCATCAGCTCAACTGAAAGAAGATTCTTCTAGAATTACCTCTGGGGCTTTGATCTAGTGGTAAGAGCGCAACGCATAGTGTTGGTTAGGTGCATGTAACGAGTGCCACAGACAAAATCCTAGTATTTAAGTGGAGGAGTAGAGGGGTGGGCTCATTAGTCAGTGAGTTTTTGAACCGTGCATCAACTAGCCCTCTGAAATTTCTCGATTATCAAAAAAAAGGAAGATTCTTCTTTTAGTGTGATTGATAGGAGGATCATAATTTTGTGTAAGAAGTGAGGATGGTTTTCCTGCATATTCACTTCAAAGTAGTTGGTACTTGTCACTAGATACACTTCACCCATGGTTAAAGAGTTTGTCTTAATCTAGCATCTGCAAAGGTTTGTATCAAACTGGATCTTCTTTATCTGCCAAATCTTTCTATGTAATGGTACAGTACATTTCTTGCTATGAAGTGATCTTATATGGGTTTTCTTTCTTAGTGAATGTTAAGGTGATGAGTTATGTACATGCAAATATTAAGCTGCATGTTATTCCCAGCTGTGCAGCTTACAAGCGAGCATTTTCTTTATTGAGCCTTTAGCGTTTATGATGTATGTGCTTGATACTTTTATGGGATTGCAGTGCGTTGTAATATTTAAAACATTAAAGATGACTATCTAGCACTTTATGTGGTTTGAACAATTGAACGCAAAGTGTGCAAGGACCAAAACTTGCAAATTAGTCACCATAATTATGAAGTTGGTGAATTTACAATTCGTGAGTAAAGTTGTGGAATGGTGTACTCTGATGTTTGCCGTTTCTTGAGACAACTTCCTTATTTGCATTATTATGAGTTTGACATCATTATAATATTGTTTGCTTCTGATCTCAACAGCCAGAAAATACTATCCTTCTAGACAACGACTCACCCTGCCTGTCCAACCTGGGTCAAAAGAGAGGCCAACTGTTCTTCACTACAAGAAGAATCTCAATGAATATACTAATGGGAGCACGAGTGAGTTAACCATAGTTTTCAAGGATCTTGGTCCGCAGGTTAAGTACAGTACACTTTTCTTCTGGGAGTATCTAGGTCCTCTGGTACTCTATCCTATCATTTACTACTTTCCGGTCTACAAATTTTTCGGCTACAAAGAAGAACGTGTTATCCATCCTGTCCAGACATATGCCATGTATTACTGGTGTTTCCACTACTTCAAACGGATCATGGAGACCTTTTTCGTGCACCGCTTCAGCCATGCCACTTCTCCACTTTCCAATGTTTTCCGGAACTGTGCCTATTATTGGTCTTTTGGAGCTTTCATTGCTTACTATGTGAATCACCCTCTTTACACTCCTGTAAGCGATCTCCAAATGAAGATTGGATTTGGTTTTGGGTTAGTTTGCCAAGTTGCAAACTTCTATTGCCATTTATTGTTGAGAAATCTCCGAAGTCCCAGTGGTAATGGAGGTTACCAAATACCATACGGCTTCTTGTTCAATATTGTTACCTGTGCCAATTACACAACGGAGATCTACCAGTGGTTGGGCTTCAACATTGCTACTCAGACAGTTGCAGGCTATGTCTTCATGGTTGTTGCTGCTAGCATTATGACAAACTGGGCCCTTGGAAAGCATCGTCGTTTGAGGAAGGTAATCATTTGACCGCATTCTTCTGAAAAGTAAGGAACAAAAAGAACATTTTTACCAATTGAAAACAACAGTATGCATTCCTTAAGGCTATACATGCAATTGCATCTACATTGAGGCTTGTTGACTGCCCAAGTCTTCTTATATCAATGGGCTTCAATTCGAAAGTATACGGTGCTACTTTGAATGGAAGATTATCTATTCCATCAGCTTCTTGTCGCTGATGCACTCCACTTCCTCCTGCGCGCAGGGGGGGGGGGGGGTTNGGGGGGGAATGAAACATGGGGACTTGGGGGAAGGGGGGTGATGAGAGTAGAATAAAAATATTTTCTACTCACTAACCAAACAGTAGAAAATATTTTTCAGAAAAAAAGTTCCACTCACCGACCAAATAAGGGAAAATAAGCGATAAAACCACTCATTTTCCATGAACACATTTTCCTTCATGCCAAACACACCTTAAATAAGACCTTTTTTTTTTATTTTTTATTTTGTTATGGTTATATATAACATATCTAACAACAACAAGAAAATTTTAAATATTTTGGCAAATTACTCACGGATCAATTTGGCTAAAAATCAGCCCAATTTTCAACGGGTTAAGATGAGTCGGATCAATATGGATAGAATTTAATAAATGGTCGGCTTGAACCAAATTTAACAGCCTTAGACAAAATCAACGTTTTGCTCCATTAATAGCTTTCTTTGTTCTTTTAATAACGCAAGTCCTTGTTACTTGCATTAGGACATTGTCGAAGTCAATACTTCATATTTTACAATTATGTAACAATAGCACCAACAATGGAGTTAAAGAAGAAAACTTCATAAGCAAAATATGGAAAGCCATCCCCATTATTTGGCTGTCATGAATCAATAGCTTCTCAATATCAAGAAGTTAACTCAACTTGATACTTTTCTAAACAAATGGTAGTACATAGACCAACTCAACCCAACTCGACTATTCCATCATTACTTGCTACTTTTCACTAACAAATTCACCGTGTCATGAATCAATAGCTTCTCAATATCAAGAAGTTAACTTGATACTTTTCTAAACAAATGGTAGTACACAGACCAACTCACCCCACCTCGACTATTCCATCGAGTACTTGCTATTTTCCACTAACAAATTCACCGAGTAGACAAATGAGAAGAAATCATGTCCTGTTCTTATTACTTCTCACTAACCGTCACCGAGTAGATAGATGAGAAGAAATCACGCACCATTTTGTCTCTGCTGAAATTTGAACCCTGATATTTTATGATTTTTTTTTATTAGGACAAGCTCTCGTGATTTTCACCCATTTTATTGACGATAGGCCATACCTTATGAGTTACTCAACTTGATATTTAATGCAGAGATCGAAGCATGTTCAACAACATAAAAGACCATTGAAGAGTGAGGATGCCAGGTTTCAGAGCTCCCACAAAAAGTTCCAGCACCACCACAAGTGGCAGCTACAGTTCTAATTGGATCACTCTCGACCTCCAGAAAACGAAGAAATTCCGTATCGATTACAACACAATTGTTCTTTAAATGCATAGTTCCTTTGAATTTCGAACTTGTAAGATTAGGATGAATGCCAGACTACAAAGACTAGTACAATATAAGGAAACCATAAGTCCCCTCTTCACTATCACCTTGTTGATTGTCTGTTGAGGACTAGGATCCTTATACTTCTAGAGCTGGCCCATTTTATCCAACGTCGTAATTATGAAACTGATCTACATAAGAGAGTGTTTGAGAAGAGATCACATGCAGATGCAACCTGCAGAAGGCTTCAGATTTGATCTGAAAGCTAAGTTTGGGTGAAGCTAAGCGCTGAAAATAAGTGTGCGTGAAGGTAATCTCAACAAGAAGCGATTGGTTCTTCCAACCTCAACACTGAGGAGTTGAATTAAATTTTCAGTGAATAGTATGAACAGACAAGTCGCATGTCAATGATAAATAACATACCTTATGCCTAACACGGGACTTGCAAATCCCAGAGCAACATCTATATCTGCAAGGAGAACGGATTCAAGAAAGGATGCAGATTCTTCTAAACTTAAAATATTGCTGAACTTCTAGATGTTGTTCCCAAAATACAAGATCAACCACCATATAAGAGCAGTGGCATCACAAATGCTGAAGACTTATCAAAACAAAAACACCAACTTTTGGTGACTATCAGCAGGTGTATACACCCAACGCACTTTTCTTAAGATAGACAAAAAAACAAAGAGGTTGATTTGTGTAATCTCTGAATTTCATTAAAAAAAATTGTGCTCTATGGAGAAAACTCGCAAATTTTAAGTCCCCTTCCCTGGTTCTTCTAGTACGCAGGATCTGTTAGCAATTGCATAAAATAATTACCTAATCCTTAAATCATAGACCAGAATAAGCTTGTTTCTCTAAGGCTGGCTAAAGATAGTTTATGATAACACCTTGCTTTTAGCCTTCTACTATGGGAAAGTACACTTCTAGTTTGCTCATTTTCCCCGCATCAGAACTCCCAGAAAAAGTTCCAGAACCACCATAAGTGGCAGACTGGCAGTTATGACTCTAATTGCATCATCTTCTATCTCCAAGAAAACACAAAGTTCCATATTGACCACAACACAACTGTTCTTTAGATGTATAGTGCCGTTGATGTTTGAAGCTGTAAGCTCACAATGAATACTGACCAACAGAGACTTGTATAATATAAGAATATGAAGTCCCATATGGACTGTCACCTTGAATCCATTTTTGTCTCGACATTGTTTCTGGCACATCTGGCAGTACCATCGCAGCTTCTGAAGGCCCTTAGCTTTTATTCGGTTGGCAATTGTCTTCGGGGTCAAGAAATCGTTTTTTCCCATTTGAATTTGGGATTGAGATGGACGAAGTTCAAATCGATGGGCTTCTTAACAACTACCTGGAGAAACAAAAAGGCCAACATCAATTTATAAATACATTTGCAGATATAAAAGCATGTATCTATAAAATACATGCTGCTAGTTTGAGAAAAGAGTCAGTTGAGTTTTTGGTTCAAATATAATAGATTAATAGTTTCCTAACACAGTAACTTATTGCAGAAAGTGTAAAGCATCAATGACAACTCAAAGGCCTGTTAGCGCAAAGTATTGATGCTTTATGAGTTATTTGCTTATTTTCATAGTCGACAGTTCAAACTTAACACGGGTTGCTTTAGAGAGAATCTAAACTGTATGCACGAGTACTACACTATAAATAAGATGGAAAACTTCCTGCCAAATTTAGTTTGCATTTTATTCGGATAGGACGGCCAATGTGAATAAGTTGTTACTTTGCTCATTGAATTTTATTTATATGCTACTACGCTGAACAGTGAATTTTTTGGACCAGTTAACAGAACTGCTAACAAGCAAGATGTGTGCTTTACTGCTTTATGCAAATATTCATTTGTGGTTATCAGAAAGCTTCTATTTTTATAGTGTCATTTGTTCTGGTTCTTAGCTTTGGCACCTTTTCTTTGCAGCTCTTTGATGGAAAGGAAGGAAGACCAAAGTATCCTCGGCGATGGGTGATATTGCCTCCTTTCCTTTAGAAATGTGCAGAAGCCGGAGAATTGTTCATTTAGTTACCCATTTTCTGTGAACCTGCAGCTTTTGAAGGTTTATGTTTCTCATTTAAGGATTTAACACTTCATCAGATTTTTCCCTTGGTTCTCTTGTATTTCTGTTCCATGCCTTAGCTTCTTTTTAGACCAGATGATGTTTGAGTGAGTTCATTTTTGTAGTTCTCACTTCTTTGTGATGTTTAACGTCAGTTGTTGGATTGATCTATTGTTTATGACAGTGATCTTATAATAGTTTGCAAGGAATTTACATGCATATAACAGGTTCTGAAACTTACATGTGGTCGTACGGGCAGAGGCGGATGCAGCCTTTCTACGGTAGGTTCAACTGAACCTAGCATTATCGACACAAAACATAGATATATATATGTCGAAACCACCAAATTTTCAATAAATATTAAATCTTGAGCCGATAATTTTAGGTACAATGAGTTCAGTCTAAGGGCTTTGTAGGTTGAACCTATCAAGTTTAAACCAATCCGGCCATGCATACAGGATCTAGTTTTCTAGTGTTATCAGGAGAGCATCTGATTTTATACTGGTAGGACAAAGCTATTTCTCTTTGATAAGGCTGTTTTGCAGTCATAACTCATTACTGAGCAGTATCTGGTTTACAAACTAAATATAATGGGATTTCAAAAATGCGATTTTCTTTTTTATCGGATTAGAAGTGTAAATTGCCGGTAAAATAGGTATTTAACAATCAAAAGTTTTGAGAAATCTAGTTGAGTGACCTTCTAAGTGCTACAGGAATAGTTAAGTGACTTTTCTGTTACAGACGAATGAAAAATAACTTTACTAATTACTAGATAATTCGAAATTGATTGAAACACATATACCATCTATACTATCTGAATAGATATAGATAATAAATTATTCACATAATCGATCAAAATAGTTTGGGATTAAGGCACAGTTGCTGTGTATTGCTTCGTGGTTATCATTTTCATCTAATGCTCCTGACAATGTGGAACTCATTAAGTGCTCAAAGAAAATGTTTGATCCTTTGGTTGAACATTCTCAGCCCAAAGCGTAAGAGATGACAACTGTAGGATGAGGAAAAGTGGAGTTCCTAAGTTGGATTGACATGTGCTTGGGCAGTGCAATTGCTGTATTAACTGCTTTAATCATCAGAAGAGAAAAAAGGCAAATGTCTTTAAGACAATCACACATGGGTTTTGCATCTTTGGAAGGCTTTAGAAAAAGCTAGAATAGGCATAGAGTATGACCCTCACACCCTCTTTTTAATTTATATAAATTTCTTGTTCGATTCAATCTTGTGCTTACTTCAATTATTTCATCGAGGTCATGTTACCTCTTACATAAGTATCGAATAATTTTAACCTATTAAGAGAAATTCTCTAACGTCTTTTAGTTTTTGCCTGAAGTTGATTACGGAATTTTAATAATTTTCACTCATTTCATTGAATATTAATCCAGATTGTTAGGTGCTGACCCCTACACTTTCTTTGTTAACTGACTTTCCAACTATGACTTCTGTACTTCTACTCAAAAAGGGGGAATGAGATTTTGCAGACACTCCTCATGGTCATTGGGTTTAAGATTTTCAAGATCCATGATTCCATATTTTATTAATTGAGATTTGGTGTCATTAACAAACAGCTCTTTTCAGCTTTAAGAGAAAGTAGTCATCTGTCATTTCATGCCATTAAATTGCCATTTTAATATTTCCTAGCTCTTGATTGGCTTTGACATTTCAGGTCCTATATATATAGGTTGAATTTCAATTAGCACACTAGAGCTTTGGATGATAATTTAATAATTAATAGATAACCGTTTATATATATATATATATATATATATGCACGAACACGAACTGGAAATCACAAAGGCTAAAGAGGATACTTGAGGTCCAAATTCTCGAGTGCATTTAGCCACACAAAGTAAACAAAATAAATTATATGTAAAAGAGGGAAAAGGAAAAAAAAAAGAAAAGAAAAGAAAACAGACTAACAACTTCTATACCACAAATGTTATTGATTCTTATATTGTTTTATATTTTATTACAGCAATATACCCAATGTAATTCTACGGGGTCTGGGGATGCTACTGTGCACGCGGATCCTACTTAAAGATTGTTTCCATTAGATCCTCGACTCAAGAAAAGCATAAACATAATCGTAATGTGGAAGAAAAACAACAGAGTGAAGGCCATGAAAACGAATTAGTAACCGCAAGATAATAAGCTAGCCGAAATGAAAAACAACATGTAATAATAGGGATCTAAGAATAAGAAAATACGAAGTACATACTAATACTACTGATACAGGAAAAAAAATGCGCGGTTACCTACTAATCTCTGCCATAATATTATACTGAAATGTTAAGTATCTTAAAATCCCATAGAACATGCACCCCTTTTTCCTTTTCCGAACATGCACCCCTTTAATTATAAAAACTATTCGAACTTATTGGTCTAAGAGATACGTTTTAATTTGTTTTTAATTATTTGTGAGATATAATATAGATTTTCTTCTACCTAATTTGACAAAGTTTCAAATCTTTGTGAGAGATAATATAAGAACAATTTATGCATAATTTATTGGAGTATAAGTAATATACAATTATGTTATATTTATTTGTTGTAGCAGGTAATCTATAACAAATTTCACATTTTAAGAAAATTATCTATATATATATATATATATATTTAGGTGACTTGATATTGTATATTTAAAATATTTTAAATATACATATAGATTGAAAGGAGATAATATAAATAGTATGAGAAACCATCAATCTGTCAAGCATCTTCTTGGAACTTTATAAAGAAAACAAAAAGTTACATTGAAACGTTTCACATTTTCAGCTAATTCACATAATTAAGTTTTGGTTGATTCGGGACTATAATTAACCTAATTAAGATGTTTTACAAAACGTATTTCCATAATATCTGAAAGCTGTTTTCAAAAGTGTTACAAAAATCTGAAAACAATTGAAATAGCAGTTAATAAGAAATTTTAACAAGGAAAAAATGAGAATGCCCACATCGATGTATAAAGTATAACAAGCACATAATTCAACAATAATAATATATCCTGTATATTTTCACTAAAGACGAATACATAGTATAGAAAAAAAGGTCACTTACACCTGGTAACTTCGACAAAAGCTCCATGTATACTAGTAAATATCTTTAAGAGATAGCCAGGTATTAGCATAGGCTCACGTACCAATTTTTATGACTAGTGATAAATTTATACTGACTTTCATGATGCACCGTGACCGGCGACCACTGAATTTTAGGTCCGCCTTTGATTCTCACAAGTGGAGTCTAGGAAGGTTAACGTGTACGCGAACCTTACCCAAAACTTGTAAAGGTAAAGAGGTTATTTCCGATAGATCATTAGCTCATACAAACATAATCACAGCAGTAAAAGAATATGAGCAAGAACATATATGACTCTATTGTCATGAAATTGTATTCTTTCTTTAAGGAGTCAAAAATATTTCATAATGCATATGTTCGGTTAGGCATAAACTTTTAGTTTTTCGTATTGCTTTGTAACTAAGTACAAAGAAAAGATAAATAAAATAACTTTTTACAAATCTAATTTGAGAGAATATATGAAAGAAAAAAATCTACGTCCTTATTTGCAGGAAGAGAAAATGAAAAAAAAAGTGAAATGAGAGGGACTCGGTGGGGATCACTAAATGATTGCCCCCATGATGTTTCAATAATATCCGTTTATCCAGATTGTTAATAGATCTAATGGCTGAGATTTATTCTCCATTTTCAATATAACCCCTCCATTTTTTCCCTATCTCCGCCAAATAATAGGGGATGAATACAATTAAACACTTCCCATTTTCATTCCTTTGTCTCTCTCAACTCTCGCTCTTCAATTCTAAGCTCTGAAAGGTACAATTCAATCTGCATTTCCCTTTAAATCTTTATTTTCCTTTGTGTTTTTAAGTTGTTATATTCTTTTGGTTCCTGCATTGATTTGAATTTGATTTATGTGAATTCTGATTTAAGAAAATATAACTGCTTTGAGATAACTTCTGATAAACGTTATCTGACTTGGGTAAAGATGCTAGATTTTAAAGGATTTTCTGTGTTTGATAATATCTTTAAAATAATATTCTTATAGAATCAATATTTGGAAATGGTGAGTGCTAGAATAGAGAAACAATATATATAGATTATAACAGAGGCGGAGCCAGGATTTGAAACTATGGGTTCAGTATTCTAATTCGTTTTAAATTGCTGGGTTCTAAATTAATAAGATGTGCATAATTCAATAATTTTTTAAGACAAATACAGATTTTGGACAAAAGTTACAGATTCAGCCGACCGAATCTGTATTCGAAGAGCTAGCTCCGCCCCGGATTATAGAAACCTAATTATAATCTTTCAAGTTGTATATTTTTACTAAAGATTCAATTTTTAATGCAGGAAGTAGCATAAGATGGCAGAAGGTGAGGATATTCAACCCCTCGTCTGCGACAATGGGACAGGAATGGTTAAGGTAAGCTCATGATTTTGTTGTACCCCAACCTATGTTGCTCGGATCCTTCAAAAATGTCACCAGGTTGGGTGTTGGGTCCTTCAAAATTTATTCATTTTTGGAGGATGCAAACATAGGTGTGGTGGCATTTTTGGACACCCTAGCAACATTAGAGTTAATGTTCCATTATGTTATTTGATGATACTTATTAACATTTGAGCTGTTATCCTTAAGAAAGTTAAAGAGATTCTGATGTAAGTTTAATATCTAGGCTGGGTTTGCGGGAGATGATGCCCCCCGAGCTGTATTCCCTAGTATTGTTGGCCGTCCCCGGCATACTGGTGTGATGGTTGGCATGGGTCAAAAGGATGCTTATGTAGGAGATGAAGCTCAATCGAAGCGTGGTATCTTAACCTTGAAATACCCAATTGAGCATGGTATTGTCAGCAATTGGGATGATATGGAGAAGATATGGCATCATACATTCTATAACGAGCTTCGTGTTGCCCCAGAGGAGCATCCGGTCCTCCTAACCGAAGCACCTCTTAACCCTAAAGCTAATCGTGAAAAAATGACCCAGATTATGTTCGAGACTTTTAATACACCAGCTATGTATGTTGCTATACAAGCTGTTCTCTCACTCTATGCCAGTGGTCGTACCACCGGTAAGCAAATTGTCATATGTCAGCATATCTATTTTTTGACTCTCAAATTTCTCATGTTTCTATTGTTAAAAGGACATTTTTATTATGTGTGAAGCATGGCAAACACAATTATTGATCTGGTGAAACAAAAGAATAAAATGAAACAAAAGCCTACATCTCATGCATTGAACCGATACACATAGCATGGTTTTCATTTATATCTACCGGACTACTATGTTTTGGCCATAGATTGCAAAAACCAAATTTTTGCTGGTTATATGTTTCCTTGCTTTTTGTCTATAAAGCAAAATAGGATTAGTCCATTCATTATCTCGGATAGGCAAGATTCAATTCACCTTGTTTGAAGATATTTGAGACGTAAACCTAGTACTATTTCGCTGCCTTGTTATGAAGAATTCTGGTAATTACTGCTAATTCATTATTTTTCTACAGGTATTGTGTTGGACTCTGGTGATGGTGTCAGTCATACAGTCCCAATTTATGAGGGGTATGCCCTCCCACATGCCATTCTTCGTCTTGACTTGGCAGGTCGTGACCTCACTGATAGTTTGATGAAGATCCTCACAGAGCGTGGTTACTCATTCACCACCACAGCTGAGAGAGAAATTGTTAGGGACGTGAAAGAAAAGCTTGCTTACATAGCCCTAGACTATGAGCAGGAACTAGAGACTTCAAAGACTAGCTCTTCTATGGAGAAGAGCTATGAGCTTCCTGATGGGCAAGTGATTACCATTGGTGCTGAACGTTTCCGCTGCCCTGAGGTCCTTTTCCAACCATCAATGATCGGCATGGAAGCAGCTGGAATCCACGAGACCACATACAACTCTATCATGAAGTGTGATGTCGATATTAGAAAGGACCTCTATGGAAACATAGTGCTCAGCGGTGGTTCTACCATGTTCCCAGGTATCGCTGATAGAATGAGCAAAGAAATTACTGCATTGGCTCCAAGCAGCATGAAGATTAAGGTAGTCGCACCACCAGAGAGGAAATATAGTGTGTGGATAGGAGGCTCTATCTTGGCTTCCCTCAGCACCTTCCAACAGGTTTGCATCTAACTCCTCCTTGCTCTCGTAAAAAAGACAAGCCTCGCCTTTTTTGCCTCTTTACTAACTTCTATGGAGAAGCTTTAGACAGTTTCTGATGGGGTCTTTTGTTTTTCTTTTGTCTGCAGATGTGGATTGCAAAGGCAGAGTATGACGAATCAGGTCCTTCAATTGTCCACAGAAAGTGCTTTTGATTATCCGAGGATGACAATGTTGATAACGGGAAATTACATTCTTCTACTGGAACAGAATGCAGCTTGTGGTGTTATATTTTGTCTTTGTTTTCCGTAGTTGTTGTTTTTCATTTTGGATTGAAGAACTTGAGAGGGCAAAGAGTTGATTGTTGGATGATCTTATTCTTTTATTTTTGTTCATTTAGAAGTTTCAACTGTTCCATAATATACTTCCCTTCTGTGTGTCTTCCTTCTCGCCCCGTACCAACGCCACGATCCACTTGAGTTGATTGAGTATCCTTTACTTAGGCAACAACCTATTTCATGATTGGTGAAAGATTACCAGAAAAAGAGAATCTAAACTCGTGTATCAAATATTTTTAAGAACCCTTTTATATATCTCGATTTCTGGACGTTATAGTACTTGTTTATTATAACTTCATCTTAGTTTGACTTGTACCAGAATTCTGCTGAAAGAAGTCCCTCATAGCTTTTGCAACTCAGAATTCGTCTTTAGATAACAGTTCTCAATCAAGGATAGAGCACTACATTTTTGAACTCCCTAAGATTCAACGTTGCATTATGATGTGATTAGGACAATAAAACTGCAAAACAGCTCCAGTGCAAATCTATGCTTTCCGACATAAATTAGATTCAAAATTTTAAGAGAATCAGTGTATTATCACATCCTCCACCAAAATACTTAGCCGCAAAACCAACCCAATCCCCTCCAAACACCCTTAAAACCATCAAGCCTAATTAACCAAAAAATTGAAAACTTCAATACTATTAAGTGTGTGTGTGTGTGTATAGAGAGAGAGAGTGATGTGTAGATTTGATATGAATATGTAGTTTCACAAGTTTGAACCACGAATATGAATATGGATGGTGATACTATACCATGGCATATGAGACACTACTATTTGTATCATTTTTAGCTGCCAAATTATTGTTTTCCTTGTGAATAGGTATGTGAAGAGCACTTCCAAAACCTTAGCTTGCGAGGAAATTCATTGCCCGAAGCGATGATGCCTTCTCTTGCTTTGCCAATCATTGATATCAGGTTGCTTCTCAGGCACTTCTCAGGATGGCTTCTTTCATATCGCTAAAGGATGTGGTGGAATAGTATAGGTTACTTCCCCTTAATCAGAGGTTTCATGTTCGAGCTCGAGCTCTGGGAATCTTCCCCTGAAGGTGAACCTAATGCATTATCTCTGAGTTCTCTAAACCCACTGTTTTATGCTCCAACATTGTAACATTAAAGAATTTAAGAGAACTGAACCTACTATTTCAAGACAAAAGTTAGTAAGGTGGCATTTACTCAACTCTCGTTAGAACTCCAAATCCATTGGCTCTGCATCTAGATCACCCCCTGCTACCAGAAGCTTGCCTTTTGAGCACATTGCAATAAAAGAAAATCATATCTGCTTGGATTTTCCTCCTATGAGGAAGGATTTGTCTATTCTTGGTATTAATCAACACAACTGTAACCGGAAAGAGTGCTCGAGTTTGACTGCCTTTATTAAAACCACGTAAGATGGAAATGTAACTATTTTTATTGATGTAAGCATGTAACAAACATCAAATAACGTGGATTTGCATATATATAATGAGAAGTAAATGAAGTAACTATGAGATTAATAGAATGATTAGAAAGTTAGACATTTGATAAGAAATTCTATAGATAAAATGCAACTTCACAGGTTAAGTTCCATCTTTCAGTTTCTTTAGCTCCTTGTCTTGGTGTGCGCACGACTGTTACGCGGCGCCTTCCTGAGGTTCTTTGGAAGGGCAACATAAGGCTAAGCAATCGATGTCAGTCCGATTGCTGTCCGCCAACTGAAGTCCCCTCCGTACGCTAGACTAGATTGTCAGTGCCGTACCGGAAAACCAATATCGTGAGCAACGAGAGAATTGAGAGCTGTAGAGAAAATTGAGAAAAGAGCTTGCTTGTATAAATGAAAGGCTATTACAAAAGCTAGGCGGTGTCGAGGGGGAGAGACACTAGTACAGAAAAATGCTTGCTTGCTAGAGAGAGTTTTGAATGCTTGTTCCCCCTAATAATGCTTAAAAAAAATAAACCCAAGTTAAAAGAGCTGACCTATGAAAGTTGTAAATGCATACTGAATGTAAAATGAAGTAAACCTACTCTATATTTACAATGAAAAGGACTTAGACTTCTAAACAGTAGGAGCAAGTCCAGTGGCAGCAACTTTGTCATGAGCATCAGGGTCTGCGCGCGCGTTGCTGTCGGCACGCGCGGCACTATTTGTGTCTGCCTGCGGCTGGGTGCTGGCGCTTGGATCATGAGGTCTGCGCGCGGCATTGTCTGTCGCGCGGCATTGTCTATGCGCGCGTCGCTGTTGGCACTCGCAAGCCGCTAGGCGCCGGCAAGGAGTGTTGGTGGGGCGACAGAGGCACATGCGCGCTTGTCACTTGGCACTGCCGAGACCACGGGGCCGACCGTGGCGCTAGGCTTTGAGAGGCTTTCCAGGACGGCACGAGGCGCGTCCAAGGGGTCATGGGGCGAGGCTGGAAAGCCGCCCATGACATTCTCCCCCACCTGAGTTGGCACCGTCCCCGGAGCCTTATCTGCATGATGATGATGATGATTGGTCAAGCTTCTGTTGGCTAGGAGGTCTGTTACCCTTTGTTTTGTGGGGTGATGATGATGATCTGAATGACGCTCCATGTATTTCCGAAATGATTTGAGGCGGCTGACATGGAACAGTGGATGGATTTTCCACCAGGATGGAATGTTGACCTGGTATGTAGCATTCTCAAGGCGTCTTTTAATGGACATGGGTCCGATATATGGCTGCAATAGGCGAGGATCCTTGGCCTTCCCTACAAATAAGTACCGCTTTGGGACTCTTACCATCACTTTGTCTCCTGCTTGATATTGAGCAAAGCAAAGGTTCTGCTCAGCATGCCTCGTTGCCCTATCTTGGGCTTTGACGAGATAGCTCCGCACTATCTGCATGGTTTGCTCCCATTCCTTCGAGAAGTTGGCAGCTTGAGGCGATGTTGGCATGTTTGGCGCATTCACCATTTATGGGAGTAGCGGTTGATGTCCGGTAACAATTTCAAAAGCGCTTTTGTTTGTAATGGCGCACTTTTGTGAATTGAAACACAGTTGAGCAGCATCTAAAAGCTTCACCCAATGTTGTTGCAAGATCTCCGACCTTGGGTAATCCTGTGATGAAATTGAGGGAAATGCTTTCCCATGATCTCTGCGGGGCAGGTAGCGGTTTCAAGAGTCCCGCTTGTGCTGTGCGATCCGACTTGTCCTTAGGGCATGGTTGACAAGTCTTCACGCAATGTGGGGCGCTACCAATTGCTTGACGCCGATGATGTGATTTCTGATTTTTGATGATGAGGGTAGCCGGAACCTTGGGTTCATGTCTTTTGACTCCCTTCATCGACTGCATGGCCGAGAGGTTTTCAACGGCCATCTTTATGGGTTTGCATGGAATGACGCAGGGTTTGGCTCCGTTGTCTCCCATCATCAGGAGCATGTTGGCGAATGGTACCGGTATGGTGTTGATTTGCCTCAGGAATTCCAATCCCACTATCAGCTCGAAGTCATCGATGGTAGCTATGCGTAGATTGAATCTTCCCTCATATGAACCAAGCTTCATTGGTACTGCTTTGGCTTTTCCACTCACTGGCTAAGGTGGTGAGTTGATAGTCTTGACACGGGCCCTGCACTTTTTCACTGTTAGACCAAGGCGCTCTACTTGAGTTGAGGCCAAGTAGTTGTAGGTAGCACCTGTATTTATCATTACTCGAATGGGCCTGCCATTCACTTTCATGTCAACGAACATGAGGGTCCTCTCTTCTGTGACGGGAGGCCTCTCATCCGTCTTCTCTTTCCCTTTCTTGGCGATCGGGCAGATGTTCTTCTTAGGGTTACCAGTGCTGGTTCCCGCTAAGGTATCTGGAGTGGAGTCAACAAGTGCGTTGAAGGCTCCTACTTGCTCTGCGCTGTCAGAGTCAGTGTCTGACTCGTCTTCGACACCCTGATGAGCGTTGATCTTAACATGTGGGCATTCATTGTTCCAATGTTCCCCACCGCAATGACGGCATTCTGAAGGAGACTTTCTCCCCTGATTATTGTTGGCTGATGCAGCGGTGTTGCTGCTTGATGAAGGAGTCTTAGATTTGGATGCACTTCGATCTCCCCCATTTCTGCTAGGGCCACCATTGCTCGGTTGTGTTACACCTCGTGTGTTCGTGCGTTGTCGTATCGTAAGATTGCTAACATGGTAAGAAGGTATTTTTTTTTGAGGTATTTAAATAGAATGATAGTCATACGTTAAGTTTTGAAGTCAAATGAGTTGTGACACGGAAGTTGAAAAAAAAAATTTGTCGCAAGTTACGCTTGTAAATTTCACTGAAATTTGGGTCAAATGTGAAAGAGCTTTTCTCTTAATATACTTGGAGTTATGGGGTGATCCACCTATCAAATCGAAGATCGACGAGTCTAGTTTCCAGCACATTTAATCGTTCGTCGATACGACATCCGAGTAGAGAGAAATTCGCATTTCTGTACAAGGGTGCAAACTGCCACAGAACAGTGGGCCCCACTTAAGTGATATAAATAAAGCCTCCAACGTTTTTGGCCCTCATTTTCATCAAGACAAAACCCTAGATCAGCCCTTATACTCTCCTAAATTATTCTCCATCAATCACAATCAATTTCAAAGGCAAATCAAGTGATTTTTTATTACAACATAAGGAATCACATGACAATCATAATATCGTAGACTTCTCGTTGTTTTGATTTTTGGAAGAAAGCTTTGTCTTGAAATAACTCAAGTTGTAGAGTATTATTCAACTTTTAAGGTATGAATTAACCTTCTCTTCATCTCTTTGAGCTTTACAAGTAATTAAACCTAGAAATTGGGTAGAAACCCCCATAGAATGAGTTTTTGCGATTCTTATGAACTCTTATGGATTTGTGTTGCTGTTGGGCTGTTTTATGTAGTTTTAACATGTTTCTTGGAGTTATGGTGGTATGGATAGGATTGCACTGATGAGGGGGAGTAGGAAAGTAAAAATTTTGCAGGAAAATTGAGCTACAAAAGAGCCTACGAACTTATGCCCGCGAGTTGCTTGCTTAAATGTCTAAGTGAAGACTCTCATGAGCTATGAGTTTGATTTGATCTCGAATAGTTCATTTTGTGTAGGTAGCCATTCATAAGGTATTCAAGGATCCGGAAGACGCGTATAGCTCTATCAACGAGGTATGTAGGGTCCTTCTTTATATCTTTCGGCATGACTAGAATTCGAATGAACGTTTATTGGATTGTTTCATCAAATTCGAACTGCTCCACTCCAAATTGATAAATATGATTAAATCTACCCTTTTCACATGAATGACTCATATCGAAGAAGATTTAAGTATTCTCATCCTTCCTTGTTCATCACTCAAAGAGAATTAAAATTCTTTCGTTCGTTCTTTTTCCAACGTCCATATTGATCATGGTTATTGATAGCTTGAACATGATGTCTACTTCAAATAAATCCGTACTACGTAACTTCCATGTTTCTTGTGCAGGTTGTCTCATGGTTGGAAACCAAAGGACGTAGGAACAATAAAAATAGTCGAAGGATAACGACAATAGGTCACTTCGACTCTTGCCATGATATCTCTTCTGAGGTCGATCTTGCATTGCACTTATGTATATATATATGTGTGTTTATTTTCATTACCGAGCCGCGCTATAGTCGGTCGGGTAGGCACTTATATGTGCACCAAGACATGTTTCTTCTTTACCGAGCCGTGTTGTAGGCGGCCGGGTAGGCACGTAGCTGTCAATTGCCACTGATCAGTTGGGCAGAGATGATGTTGTGATGATGAGCTCACCCCACAGAGGGATTTATTATTATTGTTATATGATATAATATATATATATATATATACCTCCACAGTGAGGAATGATTTTACGAGCACGCATTTACATTTATGTTGTGGATATGGTCGCCCTCAGTGGCTTTGAACAGAGTTTCAGGTTATTTGTAAATCTCTTCTCATATTATTTACCTTATTTGTGCTTGTCCTTGCCGCCCTACATATTCAGTACATATTTCGTACTGACGCCTTTTGTGCGCTGTGTTCATGCCCACAGGTGCTGATAGACAGGCCGGCGTGCCTCCGCAGTAGGACACTGAGATCAGCGGTTGAGTGTCGCACTCCACTTCTTCGGAGTTGCTGGTTGTGAGTCTATAGGTACAAATGCATATGTATATGTATTGTTTTGGGTATGTCGGGCCCTATCCCGACTTGTTGATATTGTGTTGCTCTTTTAGAGGCTTGCAGACCGGTTGTCAGTGTATATATGTTTTGCATGGCCTTGTCGGCCCTCTGTACAGTTGGCATGACTATATAGTCTTGTTGGCCTTAGATATATATGTGTGTGTATATGTGTGTGTGTATATATATATATATATATATAAGTTGTTGTTGGGTTCTTGTTAGTGTCATATTGCAGCCTTGTCGGCCTATTATTCATATTACATGTCACAGATGCTATGGTTGGTTCGCTCGGGCCTTCGGGTGCCGAGTGCCGGCCACACTCCCCAAAGTTGGGGTGTGACAGGTTGGCTCTCGTTGTATCCCCCTCGAACAGGCGGCTGGGACCTGTCCCTCAGAGTTTCCAAATGATAATGCCCAAGGCATTCTGCAGCTTGGATTGCCCTGGGCAGGATGTCTACCCTCTGTTGTTGCAGCTCTGCACGGGCATGGAATTTCAAACCTTCTATGAATGCGAAGAGTTTGTCTTTGTCCCCCATGTCTCGTATGTTTAGCATGAGTGCAGAGAAGTCCCGCACGTACTCCCGCACTGATCTGGTTTGGCGGAGTTCCCGCAGTTTTCTCCGTGCATTGTATTCCACATTCTCGAGGAAGAACTGCAGGCGTATGGCTGCCTTTAGTTCCGCCCATGTCTGGACGTTGTCTTCACCGGCCCTGATGGCTTCATATTTCACTCGCCACCAGAGTTTAGCATCGCCCTGAAGATACATGGCAGTAGTTGCTACTTGTTTTGCTTCGTCCAGTGGACCGACGGCATCGAAGTATTATTCGATGTCGAATATGAAATTTTCCACTTCTTTAGCATCCCGGGCTCCGTTGTATGGATTTGGCTCCGGAATTTTCAGCTTTCGTGGCACAGGGGCAATGTTCATTGCGACCCCAATATGGTTGTCGCCTCCTCTGAGTAGGCTTTGAAGGGCAGCATTGACAATATTGAGCTGGCCTGTCAAGTTGTCTATGGTTTGCTGCATGGCAGTGATTCTGTCTGCCTCTTGTTCACGTTGGGCCAAATCCTGAGCACGCTTCTGTTGGAAGTCCTCGAATTTGCCATGAATGCCAGCTGCCTCGACGGCTGCTGTTTGACGGTCATCCTCAAAGTCCCGACTGATGTTTGCAATGTCATTTTCGGCCTGCCGCATCCTGCGGTCTAGGTCGTCCAACCTTTGCACTAGGCTGGTTTTTAAATCAGGCACCGTATCTACGATGGGCCGTAGTACGTCGATCGTCTGTTCGAGGACAGTGATCCGACCCCTTGAGTCACCATGGTCAAAAATGGTGAAATGGCAACACGATCCCTCGTCCGATGTCGAGCCTATGCTCTGATACCAACTGTTACGGGGCGCCTTCCTGAGGTTCTTTGGAAGGGCAACGTAAGGCTAAGCAATCAATGTCCGTCCGATTGTTGCCTGCCAACTAAGGTCCCCTCCGTATGCTAGACTAGATTGTTAGTGTCGTACGGAAAAATCAATATCATGAGCGACGAGAGAATTGAGAGCTGTAGAGAAAATTGAGAAAAGAGCTTGCTTGTAAAAATGAAAAGCTATTACAAAAGCTACGCGGTATCGAGGGGGAGAGACACCAATACAGAAAAATGCTTGCTTGCTAGAGAGAATTTTGAATGCTTGTTCCCCCCTAATAATGCTTAAAAAAAAAAAAACCTAAGTTACAAGAGCTGACTTATGAAAGCTATAAATACATATTGAATGTAAAATGAAGTAAACCTACTCTATATTTACAATGAAAAGCACTTAGACTTCTACAAAGTAGGAGCAAGTCCAACTTTGTCATGAGCATCACGGTCTGCGCGCGAATTGCTGTCGGCGCGCGCGGCACTATTTATGTCTGCTTGCGGCTGGGCGCTGGCGCTTGGATCATGAGGGCTGCGCGCGGCATTGTATGTGCACGCGGCATTGTCTGTGCGCGCGGCGCTGTTAGCACTCGCAAGCCGCTGGGTGCCGGCAAGGAGTGTTGGTAGGGCGACAGAGACACATGCGCGCTTTTCACTTGGCGCTGCCGAGACCACGGAGCCGACCGTGGCGCTAGGCTTTGAAAGGCTTGCCAGGACGCCACGGGGCGCGTCTAAGGAGTCATGAGGCGAGGTTGGAAAGCCGCCCATGACAGTACGCGTGTCCATTTATCAAGGCCCTTAACTTTAGGATAGCATATACTCCCTCCAATCTCAAATATTTACTGTTAAGCTAAGTGTACAGATAATCCAATATCAATATATGCATTCTAAGTTAAGTGACAGATAGTCCACATAAATCCTATTTTCAGTTTGGGAATCGTTTAGATATTGAGTGAAAATTACCAAGACAAAACAAAGCGCCTGGCCAAGTCAAATAATATGTCGAGTAGTACTTAATAGGTATAGTACTCACCATTATAGCATACATATTAACACATGCAGATTACGCCAACATCAACAACAACTACGACTCAATCCCAAGCAAGTGGAGTGTAACAAGGTACTCAAACAATACCAAGCAAGTGGAGTTGTAACAAGGTACTCAAACAATACCAAGGGATAGAGACGGAGAAAGAAAAAGAGAGGACAATCAAGTCCCTTGCAAACCAAGAAAAAATGTACTACTGCACTAAAGCTCTGTATATAAATTCATAGAACAGACACAGAAACATGAAACACTGCCTATGGAGGAATACAAGTTGCCTATGTTAAGGTGATCCTCATAAAAGGTTACGTCCAGCGAAAGGAAAAGGTTAGCCTTCAATAGTCATGCTCATTCAAAGAAAATCAGCTACTACAAGTCGACTGATAACAAGATGTAGTGCAAGAAAAGGTCAACGAGATGTAGTGCAAGAAAAGGTCAAATGTCCTATTACACAAGTACCTCTAAATTATGAAGCAATAGATGTATTACGAGGCTCCAAGTCGAGTACTATTCCAAATAGAGTTGCCTGAAAATAAAGTGGACTCAGCTGTAGATTTTCCAGATGCCAGTTCTATAACCCAAAGACATGATTGCCAACTCCCACAACATGTTGGGGATGCTTAATAAATTGACTTTTGATCCAGGTATTTCTGTCCAATTAACAGATATCTCCATCATTGGAATCCGAAACCATTTGCATAAGTAGACTAGCTCAACATCAAAGCACCACCTGCGAAAAGATCATTCGCAAGTCCCTGATAACCAAAAGTCAGAGATTGCAAGGAAAATGAAAAATAGACAATAGTGAAAGCAACATAAACAAAAGCACAAATATACTTGGATTAGCAGACAGTATCACAAGATAAATATCTAGGTGTACAGAGTGAGATCAAGAGAGAGATATGTCGTTTGCAACTAATGTTCGAAGATGTAACTTCCCAGTTGCATTTCATACAGAAACTATTGAAATGTAAAAATCCAGAAATTAAAACTCTCATCCTCATTAAGATCTCCATGAAGATACCAAGTAGGAGAATTTCTCAAAAGATCCCAATACGAATCTAGTTATCACATCGATTACTAAGTAATTCAATTGTACTTGTGATGATTCCGAACAGCATAAACAAGACTCCACTCTATCTACCACATGTTCCTTCAAGATTCTTCTCAGAAAGGTCGGGTAAGTCAATTAAGAGACAACAAAAACAATAACAACAACAACAAACTCAGTAGAATCCCACAAGTGGCGTTTGGGGCTGGTATTGTGTACGCAGACCTTACCCCACCCTAGGAAGTAGAGAGGTTGATTCCGATAGACCCTCACCTCAAGAAAGATGAAAAGGAACAATTGAAACAAGCAATATCAACAACAAAGGCCAGAAAGATAATAGCAACAAAAAAAGATGGACAAGCCCCATAAAGGCATAGGAGATCAAATGCATGGGTCCACATTCAGTGTTTTGTAGAGGGACCAATAATTACCAAACAGACTTCTGTCTAAGTTCGTTCGAACCAAAAACCTTGAAATAAAATGTACGATTTGGTTGAACTTGATTCTACCAGAAGTTACATAAAGAATACAGACTCCAAGGAAAAAGGCTACAACAACTAACATGGCAAATTATACACCAGCTTCTGTAATGCTCCTAAAAACCCTATGTAGACACAGGACAAATGAATGAATCTGCCTAAATATAGCTCCTGCTAAACATTGTGATTGGGAAGAGGAGGCACTTAAACAAATATACCTTTTCAAACGGATATTTAGAAAAAGTTTTCTGGCAGCAGCTCTGGTAAACATCTTGAATTCACACTGCAATAAATCCAGCATTTTCAATCAAGAGAAAGTCAGAAGACCTTATAGGCTTTTAAACCGAACTCAATCTAGATTAGAGGTTTGAGGTACTCTATAGAGTACAAGATTACCTGAGTATCACGAACTCCACTACCAGCCGCCAATAGAACCACAATATGAAAACCTTTCATTAAGAAATTGCGGTACCATTTTCTCTGTAACATGGCACAGATTTCAAACCATGAGAAGGTACCAGAATATACATAGAACTAAGAGGGACAATTCAAAGTATACGTAACGAATAAGAGTAGTCAAAACTAAACTGTTGCTAGAGCCTTCTCCTCGAGGTGAGCACGTGAACCAAATGCAGCTGCGGGAACATCTGATATTCTTATAGTTGAATCTTTACCAGCAGAATCTTCATACTGGTTTCCCTTTTTAGCAACTGCATGAATCTGGCTGGAAAATAATCAGACACTACAAAGAAATCTAGCTACTATTTCCACTAAAAAGGTTTTTTGAATGATGCACTTAGAGATGCAAGGAATCAGCAGTGGCGTGCCACAAACCTGGATTTCAAGCTTTTCCAAGTTATCTACTTTGGTTGCCCCATCAGCATCAAGCATTAAAAGCAGTTCACCACGTGAGTGAAGCATTCCCTGATTTTACAATGCTTTCGCAGAAGCAAATGGATTTAATCAATTGCCACATTGCCGCAGAGTAAAATTGCATAAAAAACAGAAAACAAAGAGAACTTATGGAATTAGTTAATCAGTTGATAAGATTAGACTCACTTTTCTTGTAGCTTCCCCTTTTCCATGGTTCTTCCCCAAAAGGATGACTCGCACATTGTCTACAGAGTGTCTCTTCACAAGGTTAAAAGCCACTCTTTTTGTTCCATCGGAACTCCCATCATCAACAATAATTACCTATTCAAGCATCAATCATTAAGAACGTAGAATGGCGTAAATATCTCCAGACATTACCCCAAATAAACCACAGAAATAGTTGGGAATTCTCAAAGGAAAACCAAAAGTTTTCAATGTTCTGAGTCCCAAAATTTGTGCAGTTGGCAGTGCTTTATATATTTAGTGTTGCGCCTATGGTGGAATATTCATCTGTATTTCAACTTTTATATTCTTGTCTCTAAGAGCATTCCCTACTCACAAATAGTATCAATAAAACTTGAATTGCTTGATACCAACAGAACTGGGTTTCAGCACTGACACATATCCCTTCTCAGTATGAACAAACATTTGTTTCCAGTAGCAGGAAACTTATAATTATTCAAATCATTTATTGTAATCATTGTGTTTTCTACCTGTGCAATTTTAAACCATTATGTACTCTAGCTGTGTAATTTTCTTTGGCACTTCACCCAAATTAATAAGGGCATCAGAAACACACCGTCAATTTGTTTAGAAAATCCAAATCTAAAGAACTGAAACAACAGAATCTTATATACTCCAGGGAAAATTAAAAAATTGGAAAAATGTAGCAAACCCGAGTAATAGCAACATAACTATTCTAGATTGAAAATATCAATACCACCAGGGATAGTTTCACACAATAAATATCAGCACCTCGGAATTCATCAGAATCATCAGATATTATACGTGAAAGATCAGCCTTGAAAAATAAAAAAATGTCATAAAGTCTATTTGAACCAGGCTGTATTCTTGCATATTCTTAGCTGACACATTTATCTTCTCTAGTCAGCTTCCTCAAGAGATTTTAGGACTTTAAGAGATTCTCTTTTTTCTCCGAAATGCGGGAGCAGCAATAGGGGCATTAGCTTTTGATGAATCAAACTAAAGAAAATGAAAACTTATTACATCTTGACTCATACCTCATATGTAAATGTGTTGTCCTTGGCCGCACGTTGTTGAAGATAACTGCAAATTTCAAGCACAACATTTTTTATGCTCCTTGACGCCTTGGTTTAAGTGAAATTCTCAATTAATGTAACACATGGGCGTGCAAAAATACTACTATCAAAATTCACAAAAGAATACTTTGCTTGTTCAGCCCCTTTAATTTTCTGATAGATGTTATACATGGACTTCAATAGAAAATCTTTTACGTTTGAACACATGCAACCACATAGTATACGAAATGACAGATTCAATTATAGTCTTTAAATGTAAATCCTGTCCTTTACTACCTTCAAACAATCCACACCCGCCAAAGCAAAAATCAATAAATGAAGTGATCACGGCCAGTTGTTCCATAACCAGAGCTTCTAGCAAAAAGAAATGGTCAAAAGTGATTTTGATAATGCAGCCTTGTGCTCCAGTAACCACAAAAAATTAAAACCATATTATGGCATTCTATTCAACAAGATAACAAAGACCAAGTATCTTGTTCACATGCTGACAAAGCTGTAAGAGTCATAGCCGTAGCGGTCACAATGAGCTATGAACACAAATATTTGCAGCATTAACATATGCAGTGTGCAGAAAACACAGCACCATCCCGCCATCCCGTCAAGGCTGATCATATCATTAGACTTCAATTGATCCATTAACAGACTTCTTAGAATAGAACCTAGAAGAGCCATAATTGCATGGTAGGAGCAATTAAAATTACAGACCACATGGTAAGCTTATTAACTTGAGCCTCTGAAAGTTGTAAATTAGTCCAGAACTCAGAAGACAGCAGCAGAATTATAGTCGTTGTAACTATCAGCGGAAAAGTATCAAAGCTGTAGATTCTGGAATCAGACATCACAGGGAGAAAAGTAAACAGAAGAGATACAAGAGAAGCTCGGGTTCACTTACTTCAGAGTTTCATCAAGCGCTCCAGGAAGCCTGTGCTCCTCATTGTATGCAGGTATGATCAAGGATATGTATTTCTCAGCAGGGTCGAATACATGAGGATAAGGAACCTGAATTATATGCTTACAAGGTTAACTGAAGCGGAAAAAAAAAAAACTTCTGAAGCCTAAACAGCACTTCACACCATCATGCAGTTTCAAGCTTGTAAATGGCTCTGATATTAAGAAGGAGAAAGTATGAACAACGGCTAAAGATGGTTTCTGTTCGCCATCCAATGAAAAGCTCTAAAGAAACAAATTCAAATGTTGAAGCATTTGTGGAACAGATCCAAATATACCAGATAGCGAATTGATATCGCCAACAATTTAGGGAAGTCGACATTCCTTATAAAAGAGAAAATTCACATACCCATTTAACACATTGCTTATGAACACCAGTCAATCAGCTTTGTTATATCTACTTCATCTACTTAGGAACATAAGCTTGATATTTCAAACCATTCCCCTTCATTTCTATTTCATATCTATTTAAAACACCCTTGTCATTCTTAGTTAATCGCCTATGTCATATCTTTATCTATGCAATATCTAGTTACAATTATATTACCATTACAACTCTAATGCTCAAAGTTAAGCAGTTAATCAATTCAGACTGCAGATACAAAAAACTTTACACCTGAAAGACGCTTCAAATTTGACGATCAATTCATTGCCGCAAACACGAGATTCCACAAGTCCAGGAACAAAAAAGAATAACTTCTAAATCCCACAATTTCCAAAATAAAATCCACTAGAATGTTCTCCATTATATTTCACAGCTCAAATGTTACACATCCACCTTCTAAAAGTTAATTACATTTCAACAACTAAGGAATTGGGGAAAATCACAGTTTGTTTTTTGTCCTCCTTTCCAACTGTATGCCAACTAACACAATTCAAATTAGTAACAGCATCCACTTAATGCACCTAGTCAATAAATTTTTTTTTGGTACGGTGAAGATTACAATAATGTATAATTGACATCGAACCAAGCGGTCTTGCAAAGTACAAGAAGTTTTTGACTAATATTAGTCCTTCGGCATCCTTTGTCCCTGTTATTGAGCCAATTTGGATATATCTTCATAATCAATAGCCTTGAGAATCTTCCCGTCATATATTCCTCCCTCAATTCGTACTTTAGCATAAAAGTTACTTGTATCAATTGCTAATAGTCTAGCATTTGATCCACGATATGCACCATTAACTATTCTCACAAGACCTCCAATTTGAGGAATTACAGTCTCAAGTTCTTCTTGATCAACCCTTAGGACATGCTTATTTTCAAGCATCTCAATCTCCCCAACATACTTATCAATAACCTTACGAATCACACCCTTTTGCTTATAGTAACCCTTGTCAGCCAAAGCCTTGCTCATTACCTTCACAATTATCCCCTCGCATAACCAGTAATCTTTCCTATTACTCCGCTCTTTCGCTTGCTCTTCCTCTCTCATTAACTCATCCAACACCGATTTACCTCCACCTACACCATTCTTACCACCTTTTCCCCCATCCTTGCTACCTTTTACGCTCTTCTCATTATCTCTCTCATCAAAAACGAGTCTTGAGCTTTCTGCTCTCTCTTTCACAACAAATTTCGACGATGAACCTAGCGTTAACTTGATTTTCTGATCAGTCTCAGATTTATCCAAGGGTTTCAGTTGCAACTCTAATTGCTGCTCACTACCATCCGCATGTCCTCCACCCATCAACTGCTCGGCACGCTCTATTTGCTTCTTAATCTCCCTTTCCTGCTTTTCTTCATCCGCTAAATCAGCCCTAATTCTCTTATTTTTCATTTTTTCCTTGAAGAGAGTCTCTGAATCGTTATCAATGTATGTAATAAACCACCCTTTCGGTGTTTCCTCAACTTTACACTTTCCGGTTTTTCCCAAGTACTTAACAAACTCAGTTAATGTTGCCCATTGAGTGGAATTCATATGGACATGGTGGCGATCAGCGATATACTCATTGTACACAACAGTTGCAGCCACACGACTGAAGCGGTGACTGCGTTTCATGTGTTCAAGGAATAAGCTCTCAAATTCCTCCGAATAGCCGCCGACAATGCGATTAGGGTTTTGACCAAAGATTTCCATTTGACGCTGATGGGACTCGCTCATGCAGTGGCACTTGAATCCATTTTCGTCTCGACATTGTTTCTGGCACATCTGGCAGTACCAACGCAGCTTTTGAAGGCCCTTAGCTTTGATTCGGTTGGCAATTGCCTTTGGGGTCAAGAAATCGTTTTTCCCCATTTGAATTTGGGATTGAGATGGACGAAGTTCAAATCGATAGGCTTCTTAACAACTACCTGGAGAAACAACAAGGCCAACATCAATTTATAAATACATCTGCAGATATAAAAGCATGTATCTATAAAATACATGCTGCTAGTTTGAGGAAAGAGTCAGTTGAGTTTTTGGTTCAAATATAATAGATTAATAGTTTCCTAACATAGTAACTTATTGCAGAAAGTGTAAAGCATCAATGACAACTCAAAGGTCCATTAGCGCAGAGTATTTAAATTCAAACTCTAACTCAATTGACTCCAAATGCTGAGATTTAAGATAGGTAGAAATTGAATTTGTTGAATAGACCATTAGGTGGATTGGTAAATGATTTGAAACATGTGACTAATCAAACGGTTTGATCTTTGGAACTTATGCAGGCTCTGATAAACTTATTGAGCCTAAGATTTTATCCCAAAAAAAACAAAATTCCAAATTCATTTATGCTGCTGGGAGAGCAACAAGTGCAGACCAAAGAAAGTAAGGGGAATTCTTCTCTTTTTCTGGGGAAAAATATTGAATAAAGATACATGTCTTTCATGTTTTCGACCCGCCCGTTTGCCACCCCTAATCTCCTACATGTTTTATCACATATACCTATGCCTTGGCGGGGAGCATTATCCTGTACCTCCAGTTTGGCTGATAAAAGATTTAAGCTTTATGGTTTAGTTCAAAATTCTATCACAGTCTATTTGATTTGCTGAGTCTGTGATCTATTATTTGCACTTGTTTAGTTGATTTTTTAACACATGCACAGTGTTTGACCCAAAGATACTGGGTTCGAATGAACCCATATCTCGTACCTATGTTGGTAGGAGATAGCAGCTACCTGGTAGAATAGTCGAAGAGCACGATTGTTTGAAAAAAACTAAGCTACCATCTTTGAAAACAATTAAGTAGTCAATTAAATATCCATAAAAATATCTTATCTGTGAAAAAATAAACAGTAGTCACTCACTTCGTTTATGAATTGCCTCCTGCAGATCAGTAACCGTGGCCTGAAATAACAACCACCAAATTTACATCAGCGAACTAATAAAATACAAAAGACATATGTATATGCACAATTTTCTTAAAGAATAAACCATTATTCTACTTAAAGTACGCGCCATGTGGGATAATTGAGCAATTTTGCAAAAACAAAAACAAACCCAGATGAGGAAAGACGAAGAAACATACGGAATCGGTGAGCTCAAGGCCACCGTTGAAGGAGTTGAAGGGTGTGAGATCTTTGAAGAAGTTGGGACAGGGATTGAAGTGTAGTGGGTTTTGAACGATTCCAATCAATATTCCCTCTTATATATCAATCTAAAGCTGCTTAATGGCCTACATCCGGGCTTGGACCACTTCACTAGGCCCATGACCCGAAAAACCCACTTGTTTTATTTGGCTTTTTTCACTTTTAGCCCACGCCAAAAACTATTTACATTTGATAGCCGAAAAAACATATAAAATTTATATAATTTTTGCATGTAACATACAAAATGTGTGTGTGTATATATATATACAAAATATATATATTTTTTGGCTATTATTTTGAGAGCGATTATACTGGGTCATTATTCCCTATTTTATTCTTATGCCTTGAGGCAGATCGCGAATTTTAGCATTTCTCCTATATATAAAAAAAAAATAGAGGAAAAAAAATTCTAGCCGTATATATCAAAAAGCCATGTCTTTCCTTGCTCAAATTCATGACATGCCAGAGACTTATTAAAATTAATGTTGATTAAATGTAAAAAATTATCTTTGAGAATTAAAATACTTGAATAATGTTAAATGGTTGCTTGAAGCGATGTGATAACGAGACGTAAGAAAGATGAGCAAAGCATTATTTGCGCCGGCCTTTGTAGGAGCAAAGTCATCTCACTTAAATAGAAATCCAATCATGTAACAACTAGTTGTTTAGCCAACGGGTTCAAAATAATTAAGACACATACATGTCTATAAAAATTTGATAATATACTTATAGAATTAATAGTCGAAATGAAAGCAAAAAAAATGTGTCTAATACATACTATTGAAAAAGTAAATCCACCCCTGCCATTCACCAAAGGACTCAGCCCTTTTGTTCAATGGATTCATTTTATACTATTATGACTTTATTTATCTATAGTTCCAGAGTTTAGTGATTAGGTACTTATGATTGAAAACATTAAAAAGCTTTGTACAAAACCTGATACCTACCTGCTAGATTTTATAGTGTCGGCCTAATAACATTACTGTTTACCAACTGGATACTTCAATTACTATGCTCGATGTTAACGTCCACGTGAAGCACAGACAAAATTAGGGATGTCAAATGGGCGGGTTGGATTGATTGTAAGCAGATTAAAATTGGGTTGAGTCAATAATTGGGCGGTTCATTAAATTTCTAGCCGGTTAAAATGGGTGGTCAGGATGAGCTAAAATTTGAGACATAACACAACACGCTCAACTCTTACAAGCTTTACTTAATATGTATTATTTTTTTATGAATTGTATAATTACTGAGGGTGTGTTTGGCAAGGAGGAAAATATTTTTCAATTTTCTTATGTTTGATTGACTTAAAATGTTTTGGAAAATATTTTCTTCCAATTGAAGGAAAATATTTTCCCCATCAAGAGAAGGAAAAACATTTTTCAAAACTCAACCTTCCCCACTTTATTCCCCATCCCACCAACCCACCCCCACACCCCAACCTTGCCCCTACCTTTTTTTTTTATGTTCAAACTATATTGAACACATAACTAAAAAAGACAAATAAAAACATTAAATTACTATCATGACAGTGAGAGAAAACACTAAAATTGACAAGTAATTTGTTTCTAGTATTAAGTTTGCTTTATAATTTATGATGTAGTAAAAAGTACTTTTCGTTCGTTTCAGCAAAATGAGTATTTTCTTTTCATGATGTAGAAAAAGTATTATTTTTTTTTATTTCAACAAAATGAGTTATGTTGTAGAAAAAGTACTTTCTTTTTCAACCAAAAAAAAAAATTTCTTTTTAATTATGGAGCACAAATTTCAACGATATTTTTACATAAAAATTAAAACAGCACATTAGTTCCTTTGGGTTTATGTGAATTGTTAGAAGAATAATTAAATTCTTTGAAAAAAATAAAGTCCTGTAAATGTTAGATTTTTTTTTTNGGGGGGGAGGGAGAGGGAATGAAATATGGGGACTTGGGGAAAGAGGGGGTGATGAGAGCAGAATAAAAATACTTTCTACTCTCTAACCAAACAGTAGAAAATGTTTTTCGAAAAAAGTTTCACTCACCGATCAAATAAGGGAAAATAAGTGATAAAACCACTCATTTTCCATGAACACATTTTCCTTCATGCCAAACACACTTAAATAAGACATTTTTTTCTTTTGTTACGGTTATATATAACATATCCAACAAAATTTTAAGATATTTTGACAAATTACTCATGGATCAATTTAGCTGAAAATCAGCCTAATTTTAAACGGGTTAAGATGAGTCAGATCAATATGGACGGAATTTAATAAATGGTCGGCTTGGGCCAAATTTAACAGCCCTAGACAAAATCAACGTTTTGCTCCATTAATAGCTTTCTTTGTTCGTTTAATAGCGCAGTCCTTGTTACTTGCATTAGGACATTGTCAAAGTCAAGACTTCATATTTTTACCATCATGTAATAATAGCACCAACAATGGAGTTAAAGAAGAAAGCTTCAAACGCAAAATATGGAAAGCCATCCCCATTATTTGGCTGTCATGAATCAATAGCTTCTCAATATCAAGAAGTTAACTCAACTTGATACTTCCTTTTCTAAACAAATGGTAGTACATAGACCAACTCGCCCCACCTCGACTATTCCACCGAGTACTTGCTACTTCCCACTAACAAATTCACCGAGCAGACAGATGAGAAGAAATCATGTATTGTTCTTATTACTTCTCACTAACCGTCACCGAGTAGATAGATGAGAAGAAATCACATACCATTTTGTCTCTGCTGAAATTTGAACCCTGATGAATTTTTTTTATTAGGAGAATCTTTCGTGATTTTCACCCATTTTATTGACGCTAGGCCGTACCTTGAGAGTTACTCACTTGATATTTATTGCAGAGATCGAAGCATGTTCAACAACATAAAAGACCATTGAAGAGTGAAGATGCCAGGCTTCAAAGCTCCCACAAAAAGTTCCAGCACCACCACAAGTGGCAGCTACAGTTCTAATTGGATCACTCTCGACCTCCAGAAAACGAAGAAATTCCATATCGATCACAACACAATTGTTCTTTAAATACTCCTTTGAATTTCGAACTTGTAAGCTTAGGATGAATGCCAGGCTACAAAGACTAGTACAATATAAGGAAACCATAAGTCCCCTCTTCACTATCACCTTGTTGATTGTCTGTTGAGGACTAGGATCCTTATACTTCTAGAGCTAGCCCCTTTTGTCCATATATCGTAATTATGAAACTGATCTACATGAGAGAGTGTTGGAGAAGAGATCACCACGCAGATGCAACCTGCAGAGGCTTCAGATTTGATCTGAAAGCTAAGTTTGGCTGAAGCTAAGCGCTGAAAATAAGTGTTCGTGAAGGTAATCTCAACAAGAAACGATTGGTTCTTCCAACCTCAACACTGAGGAGTTGAATTAAATTTTCAAATAGTATGAACAGAGAAGCCGCATGTCAATGATAAATAAACATACCTTATGCCTAACACGGGACTTGCGAATTCCAGAGCAACATCCATATCTGCAAGGAGAACAGATTCAAGAAAGGATGCAGATCCTTCTAAACTTAAAATATTGCTGAACCTCTAGATGTGAAACATCACTGTTGTTCCCAAAATACAAGATCAACCACCATATAAGAGCAGTGGCATCACAAATGCTGAAGACTTATCAAAACAAAAACACCAACTTTTGGCGACTATCAGCAGGTGTATACACCCAAGGCATTTTTCTTAAGATAGACAAAAAAACAAAGAGGTTGATTTGTGTAATCTCTGAATTTCATTAAAAAATTGTGCTCTATGGAGAAAAATCGCAAATTTTATGTCCCCTTCCCTGGTTCTTCTAGTATGCAGGATCTGTTAGCAATTGCATAAAATAATTACCTAATCCTTAAATCATAGGCCAGAATAAGTTTGTTTCTCTAAGGCTGGCTAAAGATAGTTTATGATAACACCTTGCTTTTAGCCTTCTACTATGGGAAACTACACTTCTAGTTTGCTCATTTTCCCCGCATCAGAACTCCCAGAAAAAGTTCCAGAACCACCATAAGTGGCAGACTAGCAGTTATGACTCTAATTGCATCATCTTCTACCTCAAGAAAACACAAAGTTCCATATTGACCACAACACAACTGTTTTTTAAATGTATAGTGCCGTTGATGTTTGAAACTGTAAGCTCACAACGAATACTGACCAACAGAGACTTGTATAATATAAGAATATGAAGTCCCATATGGACTGTCACCTTGCTGATGACAAAAGCCATAGGATCAACTGACTCTAAAAAGTGAATTTGGAATCCAGAATGGTCCACTTTCCATCAAATAACAAAATAAAAAGAAATTTTAGATTGCATAATAGAACATCTCAGCATCAACCAAACGACTTCAAAACAAGTTCTTTAATGCTGCAATAAAACAGAACAAATAAGAAAACAACTACCTGTGTAAGGGAGTCACAAAATACTAGGATATCGGGTGACAAGTTTTCTATATCATTCCTCGAATTGTTGAATGTTTAAGCTTGTTGATATCTCCAACGGCATCAAGTAATAGGAGTAAAGAGCTCGAACATACTACAGTAAGGTTGGTCAGCTTAAATAGGAGAGTACTAAGAGTTGCTATATAGAGAGGTAGAATTAAGTCATTAGTGTGTTAGCATTGTTGCCAATAGATAAAGAACCATATTGTCTAGCTTACAACTAAGCACAGTTATGAATACCAGCAGAACACGATAAAATCAATATCTAACAAAAGACGCTATAAGTTGAATATGATACTTCATAGTTGGAAATTCATATCACGATTCATGTCAAAGAAAATGATAAATGGACTTGGCCTAACTCAACCGCAAAAGCTAGCTTATGAGAGATGAGGATTGTCCAAAACCAGGAGACCAAAGACCCAAATCACACCGATGTAGGACAATTCAACACACCCCTCACGCCCAGACCTGCACTTTGGAGCGTGGACTGCATAAATGAGGGCCAACATCGGTAACAATAATTGGGATGGGGCTGACTCTGATACCATGATAAACCTTGGGCTTAACTCAACCGCAAAAGCTAGCTTATGAGATGAGGATTGTCCAAAACCATATAAGGAGACCAAACACCTCAAAGAAAATTCGCTCATAACACAGAAGATGGAATTCTCGATATTCATAAGAGGTCATCGCTTTCAACTATAGTAGTTCTGTCATCAAAATGAGGAACCCACGAGTAATCTTCAAGAAAGAAGAGGCATCTATTCCCAAAAGCAAAGGGAAGAAAGTATCATAGATTTCCTCTTATATCGTGCATCTAGTAGTCACAAGGAGGAGAAGAGGTGGAGGGGACGACATGTTCCAAGAATTAAGGAATATAACAAAAACTCCTTGCTGCCCAAAGTTATCTTTGAAAAATCCCTTTTATTGTGACTGCCTTATTAAGCAGGAAAAAAAAGAACACTTGAAAAGTGATGGCAATCTCCCAGGCCAAGTGGATACAGTGCCACGAGCCTATCAGGTCATCATCACACTATACTTGCCGGCTTCCAAATCCATTGCTCCTCGGGGCATCTCCAACCCATTGCATTATTTTTTGCATCAAAATAGTGCAAACACTAAAATGGTGCAAATTAATTCCAACCCATTGCATCATTTTTTGCACCAAAAAAGAATATTCCTTTTATATTCTACTCTCTCTTTTATATTATATTATTTTCTTTTACTTAAAGAAGTCAACAATTTCAACAGGCACAACCATAACAATCTCTGCCCCATACACTCAATATTTTAATGATATTGGTGGATCTGGAAACGACCTACCAGAGTACTAAATTATTGTTATAATTTTCTAAATTATTATGTTGTTTAATGTATTTTCAATTTTAATGTATTGAACATTGTTATGTTATTGATCATTGTGTTGTTATTGAACATTGTGTTATAATTGTGTTATATATTCGAAATTATTATGTTATTGAACGTTGTGTTATTTATTAACAACATATTATATTTTATATTTGCACTTTTCATTTTTGTGATGGTTATATTTTTTAATACAATTATAACTTATAATAAAATTAACTTACAATTTTATATAAAATAATATATACGAAAATTAATTTATAAAACTTACACTCCAAAATTAAGATGTAAAATTAATATTATAAGATATTACATAAAAAATAATTTGGTATATTAGGAATCTAAAATTATAAATTAAAATTTATAATATGTTAAATTAAAAGTGTTATATAATAAAAAAATAAAATAAAATATTAATGAATAGTAATGGTGTAGATGAATAGGTATATTAGGAATCTAAATGTAAAAATTAAAAATTTATAATATGTTAAATTAAAAGTGTTATATAATAAAAATAATAATAATAATAAATTATTAATGGAATAATAATGATGCAAAAAATAGTGCAAGGTTGGAGCTCCAAAACACCATTTTTTGCAACAAAACAGCATTTGGTGCAAAAAATGGTGCAAGATTGTAGACGACCTTATGCATGTTACAGATGAATTCAAAGCAGTATTTGAAAAGACTACTATATTGTAGGAATCAATAATCTTATACGTCCAGGACTAGGATCCTTCTATTTCTGAACCCTTTTGTTCATAATTGGGATGGGCCTGACTCTGATACCATAATAAATGGGTCTTGGGCCTAACTTAACCCAAATTACTTTTCTCAAAAACTTTATATAGAAAAATCAACTACTGTAATTAATTAAAACAAAAATTACCTTTTGTAACGTCCACGTCGATGACTTGAAATCTATATCGTCACTTTTTCCTTTTGGGAAGAAGAAGCAATTTTGATACATGCATTATATCCTTTGTTGCTCTGTTGCCCATTTTTCAAAACCTCAATAAATTCTGACTGTTAAATACAATTGAATCTCGCAATTAAATTCATTAAGAAAACATTACTCCCTTTGCTCATAATTGAATCTCGCAATTAAATCCACAATATTTGATTTTTGCTCATATAAAAAAGGAATTAACTTTTCTTTTTCAAAGTTACCCTTGGAATAAAAATCTGAGCGTTTGTTATATTTTTAATGAACAAATTAAGATAAATATGGTTAATTTTATTATTAATTAATGCAAAAAGGTGAATTCATTCATATGTATGAAAACAACCAAAAAAAATTAATTAAAACGGACCAGAAGTAGTATTAAGTAGTAGCTGTAATTTACTTGGCCTACTATTAATCACTTCAATAGCAAGAGTAAAATTGAAAGAAAACAATGTCTACTAAAAATTTTAAAACACATATTTTGAAACATTTTTTTTGGGCAACAACAACAGTTAAAATTGGATAAAGGGAGTATCACTTTTTTTTTTTAATCACATCCATAAAAATATTCCTCAATTTCATGTTTTTAATACATTTCCTACCAACAAATGGTGGAAATTCAAACTCTATATAAATGTTCAGCATCCAAATTCCCAAATTCATGAATCTTAAGCTAAATTCTCAATTCTAGTTCATAAATTTTACACAGTGAAAGGAACTCAAATTCATAAATTTTGAGGTTAAAAATTGTCCTAACCAAAGCTAAATTTGGCATACAACAAATTCAACTTTACCCATATTAGCATTGGGATATACAATTTAATGGATCTAAATTTAGTAATTTGGTCAAATTAGACCTCAATGAGTTATAATACAATGATTTTCTCTCAAAAGACTAAACGAAACTTGAGATAGGTTGACTAATTTAGTAAATATAAAAGAACGATTAGACTAGTGGCGTATGCATGATTTTGCATAAGTTGTGTAGACACGTTAAAAAATAGAGAACCAACAGATACTTGTAAGCCAAAACTCGATGAGCAGGGCGACAAACCCCTAATAAAAGGAGTGGTCACATCGAGTATGTCCCCCTTAATCCCGACACGCTATAGCAACCCGGAGTTGCTAGGAGTGGGTCAAGTCTTATCAAATCTACTCAATGAGGAGCAGTACGGACGAGATGATATTAGACCCCTCTTTTCGTACCACTAAGGATGCTTAACGTCACTTTGTCAATTGGCATTACCTGCATACTATCCTAGTGAACAATGTTCCATTGATTAGGCAGGGATAGGATTCGAACATGCAATTTTCGCGTCTTGAGCCTGATGAATTGACCAATTTTTCTACCCCATATTCTCTTTCTTTGCTGTAAAGTGGATGTGGTTTCGAACCATACAAGGATTTTCAGTCCAGCTGAGCTACATGAACCACTTTGAAATAATTCTTCCTTCTTTTGCATGTACACAAATCTATTCAAAAGTTTTTCAACTGCACTTGTCAGTCAAAACTCGAAGCAGCTTGAGTTTTCTTGCAACTACTATGCGTCAAAGAGTCGCCCTACCGGACCCCACTAAAACTAACTGATGAAATACAAACACCTGGAACTGTTTTTCTTATATTTACACTACATTGCAAATGGAAAAACTGCTAGGATCAGGTCTATGTATGTTTATCCAGTTACGAGTGAGACAAGGATACTCAAAATCTGTTTCTTATCTCTGAGCCTGAACTTGCATTTTCAACAAAGCTGTTGAACTTGGCACAGGTCATCTTTGAATGTCACACAGCTGAAGCTTACTCATGTTCTGTTTGTAATTTCCATTGCTCATGACAGATCCTCGAGGCTGAAAAATGATATACTTTCTTCCTCGAGTAGATTTTTAGGCATTTTCTCAAATTGCAGAGAAACAGATTGCCTTTCATTGCTAGTGTATAAGAACAACTTATCTGCAAGACACCTTTCACATGTCCTAAGGGAAGCAAACTGACATGCTGAGATTGCAGTTCTAAAACTCTTCAACGAATGAAAGGTAATACACTGCAAAACACCAGAAAAGGAAGTAAGAAAATAAAACAGGAAACAAGAAAGAATCAACGCACAGGATTCATTGCTTTAAAGAAGCCAAACAGAGAAATAAGTTTAATCAGAGGGAGGGCGACAAAGAGGTGAAAGCACAAAATTGCAATAGTGTAGCAATTTGGGCTATACACACATATCTTACACTTGATACTTGAGTTGAACAATCTCAAAAGTAGCTTAATTAATATAATATGTCTAAATAATGAAACCAACTAGGTTATGAAAAACCAGACAGAATGAATAGTACTAACAAAACAAACAAAAATATGTCACCAAAGATAGTTCACGGTCTACATTGCAAAAGACCTTGCTTGTTTTTCTGTTGCCGTGCTAAAAGTAGTTTGCCTCTTTGAATCAACTGACTCGTTTGTGATAAAATAATACAAAAAAGTATGAAGCATCCTTGTTCACAAATACTTGTATGCATACAACAGTTCATAAAAACTATTGCCTTTTCTCTTTTGGGTTATAGACAAAGAATGGTTTAACAACAAGAAGAAATAAAGGTGATGAAAATGGGGCATCACAAGCCATTAAAACCTAAAATCATCTTCATCAGTTTATCCAAAATTGCATTAGTTCGAATCCATCTTACAGCATCATTCACAAGCCAGGAGAAACTTCTGCCGACCCATTCAATACTATTCACAGGGTAATTAACTTATGCAATGAAATCCACCTACTAAAAGGAAGTTACAGATGGTAGTCTTTGGCTCTCTGATTAAATGCATCACTTCCTGGCCTGACGTTTCGAGCTCCTACTTAAGCTACCAACTAGAGAAGTATAAGTAGCATAGTCATGAACAAGCCCCATTTCACCACGTAGCTTATCATAATCATCAGGATTTCCATACTTGCAATGCCCATCCAATAGTATGTTATAGGTAATGTCATCTGGATTCAAACCAAGATTAAGCATGGCTTGTAATAACATTTCAGCATTTCTCATTTGTCCTTGTCTGCATAGACCATTTAAAAGCGCATTGTAAGTTATAACATTAGGCGCATGCCCATTACTTTGCATCTGCCTTAGCAACTTAAAACCCATCTTAACATCTCCCTTCTTGCAAAAACCATCAATTACCATAGTATAAACAGGGTCGTCAGGCTTTAAATCAGCATTCAACATTTCCGTTAAAATCCTTTCTGCATCAACTATTCGCCCTTGCCGACACAAACCTGTAATAAGAGCTGTATATGCTATATCATCTAGTTCAATGTCATTATCAAACATCATTTTCTTGATCTCAAATGCTCCATCTAAATCTCCCTCTGCACAGCATCCACCAATAATCATCGTGTATGTGATCTTATCAGGCTTCAAACCCTTTTCAATCATTACATGAACGAGCTTCCTCGCTTCCCCTATATCCCCACTCTTACAAAGTCCATTGACAAGTGTGTTATACGTAATCAAATCCGGTTCCACCCCTTGCGTCAGCATCTGTTTATAAGCGTCCATGGCCAAAACAATGCTACCATCTTTGCAATGGCCATTGATCAAAGTCGTGAATATAACAACATTCGGAACCAAACCTTCTACACACATCTCATTAAACAACTCGTTCGCGTCCCTCATCCAAAAGTTCTTGCAAAGCCCGTTGATCAGAGCACTATACGTATAAACATCGGGCAAAATTCCTCTTTCCTTCATTTCTCTTTTTAACCTATACCCTGCATCCATATCACCTAATCTACAATACCCATTTATCAAAATATTGAAACTAACAACACTAGGTCTCAAATTCCTCTTCCAAATCTCTGTAAACACCGACCGTGCTTCCACCATTTTACCTTCCTTACACAACTTACTCATCAAAACATTAAAAAAATACAAACTTGGAGGATACCCATATTCCAAAATCTCCTTATAAAAATCAAAAGCTACCATTGATGAATTAAGCTTCATTAAATATTCAAGAACCTTAGTACAACCTTGAAATGGGAACCTAATTTTATGTTTTTGGATAAGCCTAAAGCACTGAATAGCATCAGAAACGAACCCCAAATCCAAATAAGCAGCGATAAGTCCATTTAAAACATTCACAAAAGATGTAAAGTTGGTACCTTTAGTTTTCAAGATTGCTCGAAAAACTGTAAAGGCAGAGTCTTTACCTCTTCTTGAAACAATAGTGTGGATAAAAGAGTAAGCTTGTGAATTCATTTTGTGGGTGTAAAGAAAAAGGACCATAGTGCAATAAGTGTGAAGTGTGTGGCAATATTTTGAATTGTGAGAAGTTGAAGAAAGCCATGTAAAGAAAGAGAGGAGAGAAGAAGGGGTTAAAGAATGAGGATTAAGGTTAATGAGGTTGATTATGTGTTGGGGTTTAAGAGATGGGAGGAGGGTTTTAAGGGAAGTTTGAAGGGGTTTAATATGAGAGTTTTCTATGGCTTCTGAAAGGGTTTTGAGTATTGGGTCTGATGAATCTTGATGTTGGTAGGGTGGGGGTAGTGGTGGGGGTG